>AYEL01081023.1:0-14708 GCA_000484575.1 Olivierus martensii
TTAAAAAATTTTCAATTTATTTTATGTTTATGGAACTATAAAAAATATAACAAAAGAAAATATACAAACCAAATAAAAAAACACTAAAATATGTATAAAATATAAAATATGAATTTTTGTTTCATTTAGTAATTTTCTTCAGAAAATATGATTTCAAAAAACATAAAATATCCCTTAAACAATTACTTAATATTGTTTTTATTCTAGATACAAAAATTGGATGAAACAGAAAATTCTTTCAGTGCTACTGAACGTGGTTTTATTGTTTTCAAGGTATCAAATAATCTAAACTTTTTGTTTGTTTATTGGTTGCCTCGTATACTGAAAATTTGGCCTTCAGTAATTTTGGATTTGATATCATTTCTTTAGGTTCCTCAAGAAACTTATGAATTGATTTTTCCATGGCTTTTTTTAGAGCATTGTCCTATTAAGAATTTCTCAGTCTCTGATATATTCATCATCAGAATTCATTTCTATACAAGAATTTGGATATATTCTAGACAATATTTTTCCAGATAACTTAATAATATTGTTTTGAAGCTAGTGAAAATACATTAGATTTCTTTCTTGAAATGTTTTGTGGATTTTGCAAATATAGCAAAAATTTATTGCAGTTTTATATATCAATATTAAGGCAATTCGAAGTTAAAATATTGGGTTGTTCGGAAACTAATTTTGTTTTTTTCCATGAAAATGTACGACAATTTTTTTATAGTATATAAATATTTATTTAATTATATATTGTTTTTTTATAGTATATAAATATTTTATTTAATTATATATTGACCATTTGTCCAACACATGTGCCTTTATCTGGTAGTAGCATGATTCCAAGATCTTTTCTTGCAAAAAATTGAAACAGGTGATTTTTGACATTCTCATTTAAACTAAGTGTTTTGCAGTGTAAAGAATTTTGTAAAGACTGGATTAAGTAATAATTGGAAGGTACCAGATATGGCGAATATGGTGAATATGGTAGCATATCCCATCCAATCTGTAACAGCTTCTGGCAAGCCATCAAACTTGTATGAAGTTCGGTATTGTCATGATGAAACATTGTCTTTTCTGTTAATCAATTCTGGCCGCTTCTGTTTGATGGAATCGTTCCGTTTTTCTAATTGGTGGTAGTACACTTCCGAATTAATTCTGAAATTGTCTGGAAGAAGCTCAGAAAAACAATTCCCTTGAAATTCCACCAAACAAAGAACATCGGTTTTTTGATGAATATGGGGTCTCGGAGTGCTTTGATCTGGCTCATTTCTTCTGCTCCATGATCGCTTGTGTTCAACTTTGTTATAAAGAATGCATTTTTTATCAACAGTTATGATCCGCTTCAGAAAGAAGTCATTTTCTTCACGTTTGAACAGCAAATCAGATATCGATGCGATGGAGCAAATCTTTCTTTGAGAACATGCGGAACCCAAATATCAGCGTTTCATCTGATCATGAATGGTTGAATTCAAAAAATCCAATCTTGTAGCAATTTTTGATGTTGTTATTAAGCGGTTTGTTTCAACCAATATTTTTATTTTGTCATCATCAGCTTCAACTAACCTTCCAGCACATGGTGCACCTTTAACATCAAAATTATCAAAATGAAATTTTGCAAACCAGTTTCGGCACTGGCATTCCGTTAACACATCTTCTCCCTACATTTCACATAACTTTTTTCTTGCTTGAACAGCGTTCTTACGTTTTCAGTAATAAAAAAGTAAAACATGCCGAAAATCTCCATTTTATTTTCCATTTTTGATAGGGGACACAAAAAAAACAAAATATACAGAATCAAAAAAAAATTGTTATAAATATGCCTTGAAATGTCAATTGTCGAAATTTATAACGATAATATGGCTTAGAATAAAATTGGCGGGAAAAATACAACTAACGCCATCCATCGGAAAAAAAACGAAATTACTTTCCGAACAACCCAATATTAATGTTTTTAATTATTTAATTAATTAATTTTTACATATTAATTTAGTATCTAAAACCAGTTTTGGAATTTTACAAATTTATCCAAAAAACCGTTTTTAAATCCAATTTTTAAAAACTGATAAATCCTAATTATAATTGAAAGAATGGAAGATAAACTAGTTTAAGATTTTTATCTGTACTTTAATTAAAAAATTAATGTAGCATCATAAAATTAATATTGGTATTATATCATCATCATAATGATTCATCCTTATGTTGCTTTTTAATCTGCTTGTTTATGGGATTTAATTTTTTGTCCTATTACATTGAGTGGGGTGTTCTATTATTATGAAAAGATATATTTTTTTAAATTGGGATAAAAATGATATATTTTGTGCATATTTTATATCCCAAAGAAAGTTTTTTGCAATATCAATATTGTATAATTAATGTTTTTAATTATTTAATTAATTAATTTTTACATATTAATTTAGTATCTAAAACCAGTTTTGGAATTTTACAAATTTATCCAAAAAACCGTTTTTAAATCCAATTTTTAAAAACTGATAAATCCTAATTATAATTGAAAGAATGGAAGATAAACTAGTTTAAGATTTTTATCTGTACTTTAATTAAAAAATTAATGTAGCATCATAAAATTAATATTGGTATTATATCATCATCATAATGATTCATCCTTATGTTGCTTTTTAATCTGCTTGTTTATGGGATTTAATTTTTTGTCCTATTACATTGAGTGGGGTGTTCTATTATTATGAAAAGATATATCATTTTTATCCCAATTTAAAAAAATATATTTTGTGCATATTTTATATCCCAAAGAAAGTTTTTTGCAATATCAATATTGTATAAAAATTTTCAGAAAGAATTTTGATGGCTTAGTAATAATTTTATTAGAATGGTCATTCTAATCAATTTTAAAACACAATTCTCTTTGATTGTTTCCTCATTACTTTTCTTAATTTTTTTGATTTTCATAAAAAGTGTCAATAATAATGAATATCTTTGGTTCAGAGAAGATATTGAACCACTGGGCAATGGGTATATAAGACCTGCTATTAATGTAATATTTGATATTGATACTGTATGTGCATTTTGAAATTAAAACAAAAATTTTACTCTTGAAACATGAGAAGAAATGAAGATAAAAATTAAATTTTGCTGGTAATTATCTATAATATATATTTTGCTAGTACAGAAATTTTGCTCTTGCAAAAATGATTCAATGTGTAACATTTGCACCTGTTCTACAATTTTTAATTTAATGCTGTTTTCAAATGCCATATTTTTCCATTACCAATCCAAATGATTTGTAAATATTTATTCAATAATGTGGTTGGTAAAATGCTATCAGTCATGTCTCACATGCTTATTACAATTTTCAATATGGGCATTTAAGAATTGGGATTTATAAATATCAAACAATGTTAGCTACTTTCATAGCAAAATTATATAATTGATTCAAACCAAACATTACAGTCAAATCTCCCCTAGTGAAATAAGTCTGAATTAAATTTTTCTAATGATTAATTTTTGAATCAAGGCTACAATGCATCCCATTACAGCCTCAATGTGCAGAATTCTCTCAATTATAGGTTCCCTGACTGTTGGATGGGAGAAGCAATCATGTTTTGTGACCAACAAGAAGCATAGATCTAACTTTTTTTTTTTTCTTTCTTATGGGACTGCATTAAGAATATATAGTCTATGCAGAGAAGATTTGGGATCTGTCATTTGAAAAAGATTCCCTAATGCTATAGTGACTGTCACATGAAATGAGTGAGTCTAGGTGGAGATTGACTATCATTTAGATGTCTGCCAAGCAACAAGGGATTGTCTGTTGAAACATATTAGGTGATGAAATAAAATCTGAAGTTTTTCTGAATGTTTAAATTACACACAAATAAACTGTTTTAAATCATAAGCTTCATTGTTTAATCATGAAATCATGGATATCTCTCTAAATGGTCCTGTATAGTACATACACTATAAGATTTTTAAGTTGAATAATCATTTTCTGGTTTGCTAAAAAAAATTTTTTTTACAATATTATAAATATGAAAAAGATTAAAAAATGAAAATAGTCTGTTACAATTATAGATGATTAATCTAATATAAAAAAATTTAAATTATACTAGTGATGCTATTATGATGATTCAATACTTATACAGTAACATTTATAATATTATATAACATTTTATGTAATTATTTATATAAATTTGCCATTTTATATATATATATTTGTGCACCTTTTTTTTTTTGCACTTAGTAGTTTTTATCAAAACTATTAAAGTATAATCCAAAATAACCATTATTATATATGCAGTAATATTCTAGATCTAATCCTTTGTTATATTTTTCAAAATTTGTTTAAACATTTTTGTGTTACAAATTCTTTTAATTAATAAAATAATGAAAATACACAAAATTTACATAGTATATTATTTTTCAGCCAGTATTGTTATTTGCTGGAGAGGCAACACATGCCAGTTTTTATTCAACTACACATGGAGCTTATCTTTCAGGACAGAAAGCTGCAGAACTTCTTGTAGAAGTAGAACAAGATATAACTGTGTCAACTTGGGATTCTTCAAAACCACGTTGCAGTGTTGGAGATTTATCATCATGGATAAAAGGAATTGATTTAACATAGCAGTTTTAGAACTTAATTTTATATATGCAGAAGTTATCATGTAATGCCTAAAATTTCATTAAACTGTGATATTAGCTATTATTATTGTTATACATTTAAACTGTAAGTAACTTATTATGTTAGCAAATTATTTCTGCTGAATTTATATCATGAGTAAGCCAAAAATTGTTTAAAGATATAAAGTATTAAATAAGATATTATTATACTGTATTATATATATTACAATAACACATTGTATGGAAAACTGTTTTATTACTATGAAAACTTATTCAGTTATTTATAACTATAAGAAATTACAATATTTATAGAAACTTTTCATTTAAAAGAATTTTATAATTATTATTAAAAAAAGAAATAAAAAGTAAAATAAAATGAATTTTAATATCTTTTATCTACTATATTTTAAAAGTTCAACTCTATACACTTCAGTATTGATATTCTAACACTATTTCCAATATTAAATTATGTGAGAAAATAAAAATCAATAGCAACTACATAACTTAAGTATTTTTCTTCTGTAAACTTTTCATTTGAATACTAATCAAAGGCAAGACAAAGTGTCACAGATGTAATGTCTTGCTATTGATAGAATTGATGATATTGATAATGAGGATGCTATTGCTGAACGAAAGAGGAAAAGGCAAACGATTTTTCATTAGATGATACTTAACGCAAAAACAAAAAATATCAAATGAGGAAGTCCCTTCCTCATCACAATACAAATTATTTACTTAAATATTTTTGATTTTCATGAATGATTTATGAATACAAATCAATATTAGCAATAAAAATAATGTAATACAATAATAATAATAATAATAATAATTATACTTTTTTTATTTTGTAATATTTATTATTTTTTTTTATTCACTGTCCTGTTTCATCTATTCCCATTATTTATGTGTTAATATGGCCTCATTTAACACTGTTTCATTTAGTGCTTTTTTTTGGAATGTATCCCCTGCTTTAAATGGGGTCTTACTGTAATCCATATTCAATTTTTAATAGATTAAACTAAGAAGCTATGATATCATAACTGTAATAATGGTTTTCTAAATCATTATCAAGAATTTTAAGTAATTGAAATATTAAATATTTTATGTAAATTGGTTAGAAAAATTCTGAAAAAAAAAAATTTTCGTTTTTTCCCACCAGTGGCATTAGTTGTATTTTTATTCACCAAGTTAAAAAGTTCATGAATATTTAAAATAAAATAATTTTGAAAATATATATTTTATCTGAAAATATTTGTACTGTTTATTCATAAAATTTAATCTGCTTAATAGAATTTTTCTTTTATATGAAATAAATTGAAAATATTTTTTTTTAATAAATTTTTATTTATTTTTAAACATATTAACTACTAATTGAATTAGTGTTGTATAATTACTATTACATATTTGCACTATTGTTTTAAGTTAATTATAATAGTTTATAATCAAATTATTTTTCATTTATCTAATGAAGTATCATTTAATCTTGAAATATTTTTAAAATTGATATGTATAAAAAAATTTATTGAAATAATCAATTCATCCTACAATATATATAATTTGTATTTCCAAAATAGAAGTGAAAACAAAGATAATGAATGATCAATCATGCAGGAAGAAAGATTGGAGATATCGACGTTCAAAGAGTCTAGAAAGTTATCATCAAAGAAGAAGATTGGATATTACACTAGATTTTCCTTTTTTGCAGGTAAAGTTTTATTTATTTATATTAAAGCATTTTGTAACTATACAATAAATTGTTTTCTTAAAATGTTGAAACAAAAAAATATGTATAAGTTTCTATAGATATTTCAAATTCATATTAATACAATATTTCAACATTATATATTTATTAATAAATAAACAGATATTTAACAATGCTGATTACTTTAAAGTTCAAACAGAATTGATAGAATAGCAAACCACAGTATATTACATAGTAAATGTATTCCCAGTTTACATATATCTGGCTTGCATAAAATTTGACTTTATATAAAATATTTTCCATAATTTATTATTATTTTTTTCTAGATAATTTTTCTAAAGAAAACAAAATATCTACAGATGGTCCTAGACTTATAATGCTCTCAACTTATGACCACTTAGACTAGATATGCTATCAGTATGATTGATGAATATAGTTATATGGGTTCAAGTCTATAGCAATGGTCATTATCTATATACAGTAAACATCTTTTTTTTTGTGTATGTGGTTCTTGTATTTTTGTATTTTGGAATTTATTATGCTAAAGTGGATTGTAAATAATAAATATTGAGAGTGGGCAATCCATAAATTTTGGACATTTCCAACTTCTGATTGATTTGACTTGGGATTTGGTTTGAATTCTAAAATTTATCATAAGTCAAGAGCTATCTGTATTTATAAAATTACAAATGCAAACATATTAGTTTACAACACTTAACAGTTCACACTTCTTAATATATGTTTTGAATTGTTTTGTTATCTTAAGTATGATATTACTGGTATGATATCATTCCATGTAATTCTATGATTGATGAATATAGTTATATGGGTTCAAGTCTATAGCAATGGTCATTATCTATATACAGTAAACATCTTTTTTTTTGTGTATGTGGTTCTTGTATTTTTGTATTTTGGAATTTATTATGCTAAAGTGGATTGTAAATAATAAATATTGAGAGTGGGCAATCCATAAATTTTGGACATTTCCAACTTCTGATTGATTTGACTTGGGATTTGGTTTGAATTCTAAAATTTATCATAAGTCAAGAGCTATCTGTATTTATAAAATTACAAATGCAAACATATTAGTTTACAACACTTAACAGTTCACACTGTTAAGTGTTTTGAATGTTTTGAATTGTTTTGTTATCTTAAGTATGATATTACTGGTATGATATCATTCCATGTGGTGTTGTATCTATTTCACTCTGAGAACAATATGGCACTATAACATTGTATAAATGTAATCACTGTAGTTCATCTAATCCCAAAAGTTTTGATTTTGAATTTTTTTTTAAATTATTTTTTCAACTTATGCAAAATTCAGATTATATAAAAATTTCAGTCCCAATTATTTGCTGGTAATTGTATTATGAGGTATACCTATACTTCAGATTGTAAAATGCTATTAATATTGTTTGATTAATCCAGGAATTTGTTTTATGCCTAATTATATTGTTTTGATATAAAACATATTAAATAAACAAATCAATATCTCAGATATGAAAATCAAATTGCTGAAATTCATTGACACTAACAGAATGTTATAATAACATTTTTGTTTAATAAATAATTAATTATGTAAAGTTCAAAATATACTACTGAAATATATCATAACTGAAGTTGACTAATAAAGCCAAAAGTGCTTTTACTGTATTTATAGTGTAATTTCTCTTTTTTAATTAAGATTTCATGTTTCCTGCCATTTAGCTGTGTTTATTTTCCTAGTTAAATAATTAATTATTGTTAATTATAAATAACTCTTTTTTTAATTTTTTAGATATTGCTCTGGAAAATTTTTAGGGTTCATTTTTAAGATTTCATTTATCTAAGATTTATAACTTTGATTATAATTTTGATTATATTTATCTAATTAAAATTTCAAATATTACAATAATTTCTTGCTGCAGATAAATAAATTTAATAGAATATACTGTGTGTGTGTACATATATAGTATTTATATAATAAAACCACAAATGTAGCCAAGGATATTCCACCAAGTTCATTTGTCCACATGAACAGATACAAATTTAAAGATATGTGGCACCATCTAATTCCCATGACTAGTTAATCTATAAATTTTAAGTTTTTCTGTACAACTTTATGTTCCTTACAGAAATTATCACACTTAAGTAATTCACTATATGAATGTGATTAAATATTGTAAATTAATCAGAAGGCAAATAGATAAGATATTTTATGCAAAAGCCCACTGTAAACAGTTTATTGTGTATTTGTATTTTATAAGTGTGGCACTATAATATTTCAAATTATGTCGAGTATTCAAAGATCCCTGGGTTAACTAAGAATTTGATTTATAGCAGAATATGAAATGGGTAAATTTGACATGTGGATGGTTTTTAGCATGTTATATTTTAATTTTTCAAAGGCAAATTGCATGGTAGGAAGAAAAATTCCTAGGCTAGTAGGAATGGAGCACCTTTCACTTCTGTGCACTGCACAAATAACCTCAGTTTATATTAACATTTGTTTCTTTATGGATAATGCCTTTCAAAAAATGAAAAGAATCATTATAAAATTGTGAATATCTTACAAGTTATTTTCATGATGCTTTGGAAATTGCACTGTCACTGTTATTCTCACTTTGTCCCTTATTAGTAGTGAGCATTGCACTTAAATTTTTATTTATTTTATGAATATTTCTAGATCCTTCTTTTTCTCTATTCCAATTGATTTTATGTACATTTCCATCTGCATTAGAACTGCGATCACCAAATACATTTACATAATGGTCCCTGTCACTAAATCTAACTTGACTGTAAGTAGTCATATAACTGCTAAGCAGTCTGTCATTGGAGTCTCTATTAAGGAGTGTAAGATTTCCTTCATTGAGATCACAGTTATTAGAAGTTACATTACTAGTAGATTTATTTGAATTTATATTGGATGTGCTTAGATTTCTTATCGTAACATATTGTTCTTGATTTATAACACCATTATGGCTACTTGTTGAATTTCCCAAATGAAGGCTGCTAAAAGGTTGATAAAAATCACAAAAATTATCTCCTGTTCCACCAATAGCACCTTTGCTTCCATTTTGGCTTCCAGTGATATTACTTGTTAAAATTGATGTTGCACTAGTAAGAACAGAATTATCACTAGGAAAAGGACGGAATACACCAATGTTGATTAATGTTGAAGTAGTTGATTTTCCTGGAGGGAGAGTAGTCATGGCAACGTGAGGAAGTGTACCTGAATTAGTTCGAGTGAATGTACCACTGTTGCGTCCAACACTACTTATGGTACTTCCTCTACCCAGACTTCCAGCAGTACTTCTTCCCATATTTTCACAACTTCCATCACCAGAATGGCTTCCAGAGTGAGAACCACTTGAATGACTTCCTCGTTCTAAAATGCATACATAATGATTATTATTGTCTATTAATTTAAATATTATAGATAATAAAATATTATTACATTTATTAATAAAAATTTTACAAAATAATAATAATAAAAATTCCAAAAAGTATTAAAATATTCCTTAAAATTAAACATGTAAATGTATTTAATTTAAAATAATTATTACTATTTGATTTTTTCAACAAACAAATAAACAGACAAAAAAATACAAGTGTAATTATCAGGAAGCATTAATTAAAACAGAACTATAGTTCACAGTTAATTCAATGGATCATTTAAAACAGAACATTGTTTGAAATTTTTTTATTTTATACAGATCCTTTATTGGCAATCAAATACAATTAATCATAAACTCCTAAATTCTGCTGCCTATAAGAAATACATAGCATCCACAAAGACCATTAAGCAGAAACAAATATGAAATTTATTATTATTATTAGTATATGTAGTGAATAACTAATATTAAATTTCATATTTGCTCCTGCTTAATGTGCTTTGTAGATTCCTTGCAAATACAATTAGACTACATGCATTCTAATTATATCTGGATGCTAATGAGAATGCAACAATGACTATATTTAAATTTAAATTGTAGTTATTATTATTAATCATCTCAATAAATTTAGAAAATTTTTCAGTCAAATGTAATAAATACATTAAGTATAATGAATATAGAACTTCATATGCTGTTTGATATATTGAATAACAGGAAATTCCATTTTCTAACAACTAGCTCAACTACTCAATTATTTTCACTTTTTTAATTCTCTGTTTAGTCTCTACTAATTCAATACTAGCAACAAACTTTAAGGCTATAAGTAGGATTTAATGAAAAGTCACTTTATTCAAAAAAAAAAAAAACATTTTTGGTTATCAAGCCCTCATCAGTTGTCAATTTAGAATAATAAGAACAAAAATATAAATGGAAAATGCTAACTATTATAATTTATTATATCATGCATATACAGTCAAAGCTGGTTATAGGAATTGATGGGACCTACACTTTTTGTCTCTATATCCAAATGCGCAACGAATCGGTGCATTGTCGGAGGGCAAAGTAAACATTGAAGAGTTTTTAACTAGGGTTGTTATTTCGGTTTTAACCGAATATCGGTTATTTGAGTTGTGTATTATTCAATTACTGGTTATGGATCTTGTATCTGCACTATACATAAATTGGAAAATAATTAATACTAGATATTATCCACTCATATAAATGAGTGGAAATCTTGTCATTTAATCTCATAAACTTGGAGTATAACTTAAAACTTCTACAAACTTATATAACAAATTATTAGGTGGCCCATTTTTGGGGTACAGCGTAGATGGTGCCATTTTTAGGGTACAGCACCACCTGCGGATTTTGTCTTTTTAAGAGGAACTACAATTTTAATTTAATTTGTATTATTCATTTTTAAACTATTAAATAAGAGAGAAAAAAGCAACAAATTGGCTTTTTATGATGTTTTTATTATTATTAAATAAATTACACTGATGGCCGGCCGAGGTAAAGCAGGATGAAAAGTAGGTCATAATAAGGAAGAGTACAGAAAAATGAAAAATTATGTCCCTTATAGCTGAATTTTCCATTATATCCAATGAAAAATACACACAAAACATAGGTTTAAGAGAATCACTCGACCTTGATTCCTTGGATTTTTTCTTATGGGGATTTGTGAAAACTTGTGTACATTTCTCCCGTGCCACAGATGCTGGATGAATTAAACAAGTGCATAACACAGCTATAGTATCATTGGACAGTGCAATGATTATATGCATATGAAAAAAGAATTTGATTACAGGTTCAGTTGTGTAGAGTTATGAATAGTACCCACATTGAATGTCTTTAAAAGCTTTCAAAATTTGTGTGTCAGAGCTAGCAAATTGTGTGTCCCTATTTGAATTGAAAATAAAGTTATCACACATTGAAACCCAGACATTCTCTTATAAACAACACATATTTTATATTGAGATTCAACAGAATACATCTTACATTGAAAAGAAAATAAAACTTTAAAATTAAAGAAATATTTATTAAACATTCATATATCCACTATTTTATTGTATTGTGGCAAGTCAAGTACAATGTTGCCTTATATTTTATTATGTAATATTAATAGTGCTATTATTTGGTATTAATAGTGTAATGATTCTGTTGTTTGTTATTTTATTATAATCTTTGTCAAAAAATAAAATTTTATTCACTCCATTTGTGTTTATTTTTTCATAACTTAAAAATTTTTTAGCATAAATTATATGTATTATTATTTTTTGATATATTACCCTCAATGGCTTTTAAATCTATTTTTCTCCTTTCTTGAAACATTAAACGATCAGCAAAATGCGAAATTTGGACTACTTTGAGCACTTCAGTCGAAATTATCGAAAACGTGTATTTATAAAAATTTATAATAATAAAATGATTTACTAAGATTACACCACTTCCACTTATTATAAAAATTTATAACAATAATATGATTTAATACTCCGTATTGGGTACTACACCCTTTTTATTAGCTATTAGGATCTGGTCATCACACTTATTAAAATAAATGGGATACAATGGCCATCAAAACAAAGTCAATTTACTGTAATGTTGAATGTATGTTTGCGAAAATAGCCAACAAATGAAGACTTCATTTTTCTAACATTGAGTAGGCAATCCAGCCTATTATAAAAATCATTATATTACAAGACATTTAATACATATGCTTATTTAGGCATTTCTTATAAACCTATATAACTTTTATATGATATAAAGACTTGTATATTAACCTTTTTTGCACAAATTAATATGAAATCATATTAATTTCGTATTTTAATAAGGGAAAACATAAATGAAGATGAGATTTCCCCTTATATGTTTCATATAAGTTACACTTATTAAAATAAATGGGATACATATGGCCATCAAAACAAAGTCAATTTACTGTAGTGTTGAATGTATGTTTGCGAAAATAGCCAACAAATGAAGACTTCATTTTTCTAACATTGAGTAGGCAATCCAGCCTATTATAAAAATCATTATATTACAAGACATTTAATACATATGCTTATTTAGGCATTTCTTATAAACCTATATAACTTTTATATGATATAAAGACTTGTATATTAACCTTTTTTGCACAAATTAATATGAAATCATATTAATTTCGTATTTTAATAAGGGAAAACATAAATGAAGATGAGATTTCCCCTTATATGTTTCATATAAGAGGAATCTCTTATATTGGAGTCTCATAAATCAGGAAAAACAGTATATATTATATATACATATCAGATTATGATAGTTATTTGTATTTCCTATTTTGTAGATAGACTACACATACAACATATACTATTGAACTTTTACTATAATAACTATATAATAAATTTATGTAAATTTAACTTACATAACATTTATAGGAACATAAGTTTATATAGATCAGATATTGTCTGTATTAGTACAATATCTTTTAAATAATAATAATAATAATAACACAGGTACAGATATTATATGATATAAAGACTTGTATATTAACTTTTTTTGCACAAATTAATATGAAATCATATTAATTTCATATTTTAATAAGGGAAAACATAAATGAAGATGAGATTTCCCCTTATATGTTTCATATAAGGGTTAGAATTTCTTAAAACTAAGTGAATGGTCAATATACACATTAGACAGGTGGTCACTATATAGAACAAAAATAGCATTACATCTTATAGGAAACAAACCAGTTTTTGAAATTTCATCTCTTTAGTCAGATTGTCATTGTATCAAAGTGGTCATTTTAACAGGTTTCACTGTATATATTTTTAATAAAAATAAAAAATATATTTTTATGTAATATATTTTTAATAAAAATTTAACAAACTTATAATAATAAGAAAGATGCAGAGATATTTATAAAACATGTAAATGAATGGTAAGTGGTCAGATTGTGTTATTTACATTTGACAATAGTAATGAAAGATATTGTAATTATTTTATATTTGTATTAGTGTCATTTATATAATATATTTTAAATTTAATTAAATTACCATTTAATCTTTGGTTTTGGTTCTCCAGATATTTTCACTTTGAATTCAATATCATCATTTTCAAATGCCTCTATGTCAGATAACTTTTGAATAAATGAAGGTTTGCCTAAAATTATAATTTAAATTTTATGAATTAATTTTCATAAAATAAATTTCAAATGAATATTTATATACTTTTCATATTTAATCTGAATTAGTTGGAAAACAAAAATTAGGAATAAAAAATTTAAAATAATATAAAAAAAATTAAAGCACACTAAGTGACTCATTAGTGTATTCAGAAACTTTTGCTGGATTAATATACTTTATATATGAAAAATTCATATATAAATATATAAACCCAACAATAGTTGTATGCCATAACAATTTGATACAACTCTTTGAATAATTAAAAATAATATTAATTATTTTATATTAATATTTAACTTAAAAATAAATTGATTAGAAAATTAAAAAAAAAATCTGGAAAAATTTCTACCTTCCTATTTATCTAGTGGTCAGCAGATGCACTGAACCAATTATGCATTAGTATCATCAATTTCTGATAAAAAAAAGTCATGTAATAATTTGATACTACGGCTACTTATGTTTGTTTTGCATTTCCATAACAGATATTACTGGTTTCAAAAAATTGCTTGTTTAAGCTATGTCATCTACAATGTCAAGAGTGTCAATTTTTGTGTTATGTAGTGAAGCACTTGATTTTAGCAATTTATTATTAATTTCTTATTTTTTTCTCATTTTTTTAAAATCTAATTTAATTAATTTATTCTGCTTGTATGTATGATTAAACTATTTTAATCATATATGAAATAAAAATAATGCATTTTTTATTTTCAAAGTATTAATATATGAAATCAATTCTAGTTTATCATGTTTGTTCTCTTTTTATCAAAGAATAATATATATATATAGCAGAAAAGAATTTAGATGAGTTTTAGGCAGTCAGATAAATTTCAGAGGGAGACTGTAGTTTGTTAATACAGACACACTAAATTTAAAAAGGTTTTTCTT
>AYEL01081024.1:0-21510 GCA_000484575.1 Olivierus martensii
TTTGTATTTGTATGTGTGTGTATATATGTGTATTTAGTGGGGATTTCATTAGGGATGGTGACGAAAAGTTGCCATATTTATGTAGGGGATTTCAGAATATAGAAAATATTGTCATTGATGTAGTTTATGTATGTAGTTTATATTGCTTATATATATATATATATATAAGCAATTTGTTTATTTTTTAATATTAAGTGCATATTGCCAATAATTCCTATTTTTTGAAAATTTTGTGGATTATTCTAGGAAATTGATTATCTGGGGAAATTAATTTCTCAACTACTACAGTTAATTGAGAGTCTATTGTACTTAATATATATCATATTTATCAACTTAATAAAATATGTCAGCATAAGATAATCTGATTCCTCTATATTTATAAATTTATAAATCTGTCTTTCTGTTCTACATAGGCTCCTGTACCATTTGATCTGTCAGGACCAAAATTTTCATAAGGATTTCTCACGATTCCATGGGTAACATAAGCTATTTTTTATTTTAATTGCTCCAGGGATGGAACATTTTGGAGTGGCAATGAAAATACTGTCATTTAAATCCTTCAGAATTATGTTTAAATTTAGGATGATAATATAATTACACCAGTATAATGCCATCATGACATAGCAATGCATGTCACAAAACACAATTTATTGTGTGATATAACAATGAGCAATATCACAATGACATCATTGTGATTTAATATGCTGAATAAACCTACATTAAAACTAGATACAAAAAACTAATGGATTTCAAATGCTATAATAAATAATTATATTATAAAATGATACTTCTGCATAGTTAAGAAGAGTTCTTGGAATCAACTTATTATCTGTATATTATAATTTATAACTGAACCATAATTAATGTATGACATCAAGCTGACTTCACATCATCATTTTAATGGCAATATTGTGATATAGTATGCTGGTTAAATCAACATTTAAATTAGATACAAAAAATTAATGGATTCCAATTGCTATAATAAATGAGATAGAATATATGGTAAAATGATACTTCTGCATGATTCGTTATTGACTTATTATCCATCTTTCATCATACCAATTGAGCCCACATAGGTATTGATCTGCCTGTGGTAGACTCAAAGTATCCACTACCAAAAGTGTGATTTAGTGGCTTAAACTAATTGAAATTTTTTTAATCACTAATCAGAATGCCTACATCAGTGCCATAGCGAGGCTATGACAAAGGTGACCACAGCCATAGGCGCCTAATTTAAGGGATCATTACCATCGTCCACCTCACAAAGGCATCTTTTATATCTTGAGCTATAGATGCTTAGAGCAGTAGCTACGACACTGGCTTACATCATGATAGCATAAGGCTTGATTATATAAATTATATTATATATCTGATATTCACAAGCAATGCCAGGTACCCTATATAGTTGATTATATTATGCAAAATATTTTAAAATCCAACATGTAGTTCTTAATTTTATGAGTTAATTTGTTCTTGGAGTGAGCTCATAAAGTAAGAACTTGTAAACCAAAAATCAATTTCCCATAAACATAAAAGATTGTTCTCAACAATGAAATTTGACTATAATAAAATTAAACAAAAGTCATCAAAACTAATAGATAAAGCATTGTTTCATTATAAACTATCTAAAGAAATAAAAATATGATCTTTAAAATCAAGCAAATTATAATAATAATGAAATTAGCAATGCCAGGTACCCTATATAGTTGATTATATTATGCAAAATATTGTAAAATCCAACATGTAGTTCTTAATTTTATGAGTTAATTTGTTCTTGGAGTGAGCTCATAAAGTAAGAACTTGTAAACCAAAAATCAATTTCCCATAAACATAAAAGATTGTTCTCAACAATGAAATTTGACTATAATAAAATTAAACAAAAGTCATCAAAACTAATAGTTTATAATGAAACAATGCTTTATCTATCTAAAGAAATAAAAATATGATCTTTAAAATCAAGCAAATTATAATAATAATGAAATTATTTATGTTATATAAATGCTAAAGAGTTTTTATTCTTTAACATTTATATGACATTATTAATGACATATTGTCAGATAAGTAGATAAGCTTTTTATATAGATGAACTACTTTGTACTATGTACTATGCCTTTGGCACAATCTGAGAATGAAACTTATTTATGTAATTTATATAATATGCATTATATAGACTCAGCTGCACTGTATTGTATAATAATGTACATGGTTTGAAATGTGTATTTATGAATGTTTAGCATTAATTTTTTGTAATTAATGTTTATATTTTTTATTTCTCTTGATACTTCATATTTATAAAAATAATTGCATAATTGGAAAGTCATTAAATGGGAACTCTTAAACTGAGAATTACCTGTATAATATGTTATGATCAATTTTTCCTTCTATACATAACAGTTAACTTTTTGCTTTTGAAAAAATTAAATAATTTCTTTATTATTTGATATTGAAGGATCTAATATCAGTCCTGATAATTTTCCATTTTAAAATAAGATAATATAATTTTCCAAAAATAAAATATAAGTAAAAACAATTATTTTGAGAAGTTTCAAATTTATTCTGTAATGCTAATACTATATATAATATTTGCAATCTGTATATAGTAGCATTAATTATTATTGTATATAGTAGCTCTATAGAGAATGGAGATCTAATAACCTATCTTAACAATAAATCAAAAAAGCATAATTTTCTATATAATTGGTAATGAGCAATAAGTCAAGTCATATATGATAAAGCATGATGTATAAAATTTCTCAAACAGAATATATGTCTAAATACATAAATACTGATGTTTACATGGCTATTCAATCTTTAAACACAATTGCTTAGCTTTTTTAATTAAACAGAATTATGACCCATGTAAAATATTGATACATTCTGTATATTGATGATAATGAAATTATTCACTAATAAAAATTATAGAAAAAGCTTTTACAATGAGAAATAATTATATAGATATTTTTACAAAAGAAAAAATATCTTTTAATTAAATCAACTTTCAGACCCTATTTATATTTAATACAACAAACATAGCATTAATTATCATAATACTCAAATTGATAAAATTATTTTGAAAAAACTAGTTAAAAATTATGCTATGACGGATTCCGGCTTAAAAAAACTGCATTAGGCAAGAGAATCTCATTCTCTTAAAAAGTAATGTCAATGTAGAAAATCATTCCCTATACAACATGAAAATCTAATGAATGAAAATGAAATAATTTGATATTTTATGATGATCCTGTACATTCATATAACAATGTTCAACTTACCAGTTAGATAAAACCACTCTAAAAAGCAATTTTTATATAAATAAATCTTCATTAAGTCTTGATAAAAGTCTTGACTGATAATTTTATACAAAATATGTATAGAATTATCAGTCATCAGTCAGTTATCAGAATGAAGTTAAAACAATCAAAATTAAGTAAATTTGTTTTTATTCAATCTCCAAACACATTTAAGTCTTCATTTGCCACATAGATTAAAACAAATTTAACCAAATTAGGTATTGCTAATGATTTATTATTATTATTTAGTGGTTTTATTAAAAGACTTTAGAAACTGCTTAAACTCCAATACTTAAACAAATTGAAATAACTAGCATTTATAGCAGCTGAGATAAATAAGGATAAACTTTAATAACGTACAAAAATACTAACGTTTTCGGCATAACACCATCATCAGGTACAAAAACTGAAAATTCGAATAAGATTCGAACAACAGAAGGAAGAAGAAACAATGTTGCTATGGCAACCGCATTTCGTTACAAAAATTAACCATACATAAGACAGGTTTAACTAATATAAATAGAAAATAAATAAATATGACAAGATTAATAAAATATAATACATATTAATGTACAAGAAAAACGTTTTTTAACAATATATAATTAGAATATGAAAAAGTCTCAATTATTTTCTTTATTAATCACATATCTCCAAGGGTAGGGTGGATCCCAAGCGATTTTGTCATTTTGTTTACTTCTCTTTAAAATTTCTAACGACTCCATGACAATAGGTGTTGTGCCTGGCTTTACCGGTCTTACGATGCTTGCCTCATCCCAAAGTATCGTTAAATCTCTATTTTAAGCTTCAAATGCTAGGGATGTTGATAGGTTGGCTTGTTTAATGTCACGTTTGTGTTCAAGGATTCTTTTACTTAGATTTCTACTAGTGACACCTATGTAAGCAAGATGTTGTTGCGTGCGTTCGTCCTTAATCGGAATTTTGTAGACACCTTTTTTAGCTTGTGGTTGAAGGGGGTCTTTTTCATTTCTTATAAGGTCAAACAATGTTTGAGCCCTTCTAGAGGTTAAAGTCATATTAGATTTTCTTGCTACATTCTTAACAATTTGTAAATTCTTGATGTTATAAGGTACGGGCATAAAGTTCACCGGGCTTTGCTGGGCAACTCGGTTCGTTAGGTTGTGCCAGGGTGTTTCAATTTTGGCTTTAACTTTATTTAAAATTTGCCTCATGAACGATTTCGAGTAGCCATGCCATTTTCCTATATCTTCTATGTACTGCAGTTCCTGCAATAAGTCACGATCGTCAGAGCAGTATGTTAGCACTCTTGTGTAGTAGCTACGAAACTCCGCCTTCTTGTAGCCAATAGGGTCATTGGACCAGTTAGGTATTACAATAGCCTGTTACGTGGGTTTCCCGTAGACCGTAGTTTTGAGAGTTGAGCCCTGTAGCTGTATGTTCAAGTCCAGAAAATGTATTTCTATGTAACTTTGTTGGTCTTTCTTCAATATTAGGCCATACTGTTCTAAAGTTAAGGCTGCAGGAAAGTCGTCTATATTCGCTGGGTTATTCCATACCACCAAAATGTCGTCTACGTAACGGGTGTAAAGTTTTATGGAAGGTTGGAAAAGGGGAAGTTTTTGTTTTTCAACTTCCCTTAGGAGGATCTCAGCCAACGGTTCAGCGATAGGGCTTCCGATAGGTACCCCTACTTCTTGCCTGTAAATTCTATTTTTAAAAGAAAAGTATGAACTGTAGCAAACTAAGTGTGCTACATCTCTTAACAGATTTTATTAAAAAATGTACCGTATTTGCCGGCGTATAAGACGCACTTTTTTTCTTTGAAAATAGGTCTGAAAAACGGGGTGTGTCTTATACGCCGATACTCAGTTTTTGATTACATTCATTTCTGGAAATTTCCTCTATTCGGAGTTATGCGATTTCTTTCTTGTTTCCTTGCGGAGTGTGGGAATATTAGTTACGTAGAGTTCAATGAATGCGCATGCGCTTTCATCGACGATCACAGCTGGGCCTAGCATTTCTCAAGTTTGTGAATGGGTCAAAGCTTCATAGGATGCTGTGAAAACAGAGACAGTGGTTAAATCATTTAAGAAATGTGGCATTAGTAATGCAATGGATGGTACAGAGGACAATTTGTTGTATGAGGACTCAGATGCTGATTTAGAAGAGGTTTCAAGTGACTCTTCATTTAACTCTGGAGATGAGTGTCTGGGTCTTGACGAAGAAGATTAAAAGGTGTTCTTTCCCAGGTAGATTGGGTATTTGCAGAAAGTATTTGCTGTTTGTATTACTTTATATTTAAAATACTGTAAATGCATTATAAAGATCAGTAATAAAGTTTTATCCTTCAAAAATGTGTATAAAAAAGAGAGTGCGTCTTATGCGCCGGTGCGTCTTATACGCCGTCAAATACGGTAATTACTTAAAAAATAACATTTAAACGATTTTATATAAAGAATTTATTTTTAAAAATATTTTCTGGTATTTTTCTATTTGATCTATATGTTAGTTCTAAAATATCACTATCATCTTCATATGGATTAGGGTTTAATAGCATAGTTTTACTGTCTTGGCTTTTTTCTTAATATGTATATTTTTTATTCATATATTAGTTTTCACTTTGGCTGCAATATTGATTAAGTTTGATATATCAAATGTGTTTGATTTGTTTTAGTTGTTATTTCTACTTAATTCTTCATTGTTATTTCTATGTTATTTCTTCATTGCTATTCAAATATCTTGTTATTTTCAGCTCAATAGAAAAATATTTAATTTTTTTGAGTAAAGTTATTAAAAATTTTAAATATAGAAATAAAAGTTCTTACATACAGCACAAATAGTTATATTTTAGTTTCCAATAGATGAATTTTATATAAACATACTGACAGTTTTAGTGCTTTCCAATTTGTAAAAATGCAAATACTAGAATTATAGCTGTTTTACAATTTATAAAGAAAGTTTATCTTATTGCATTAAAAATATTTACAATTAATTTATTATTGAACATATAATTAGAGTATTGTATTAATAAAATTCTAATTTTTAAAATATAAAATATTTAAAAAACATTTAAGAAGAAAAATAATAATTAATCCTAGTTTTTATTATGAATAATAAAAACTAGGAATAATATAAAATTTTATATTCATTAGGATGAAGAAACATCACAATACTTTAAAAAATCTAAAATTATGATAATCATGAGGGGATTGCCTGGAAGTGGAAAATCATATCTTGCAAATAAAATCAAAGAAAAATATGGAAAATGGTGTTTACATATTTATAAATATAATAAACTTATTATAAATATAAAATTCTTTTTATTGTAGTACAATTATCATTTGGTTTACATATTTTTGATTTAACAAAGAACATAAATCTAAACCCATATACCACTTTTTTCTTTTGCAAAGATAATTTTCACTTTTACAAAGAAACTTTTTATCATCAATCAATTATCCACAATTATTTGTTTAAATCAGTGTTTCTCAAATGCACCCCAGGCACACTGGTGTGCTCTGAAAGGTAGCCAGCTGCACCCCAAGCAAATGAAAGAGTAATTTATGATTTTTTTATATATATATGTTACAGGACAAACCCGAATTCAGGAAATACTAGAATTTCCTAGTCAAATAAGAAGAAAAATAATAATTAATCCTAGTTTTTATTATGAATAATAAAAACTAGGAATAATATAAAATTTTATATTCATTAGGATGAAGAAACATCACAATACTTTAAAAAATCTAAAATTATGATAATCATGAGGGGATTGCCTGGAAGTGGAAAATCATATCTTGCAAATAAAATCAAAGAAAAATATGGAAAATGGTGTTTTGTATGTTCTGCAGATCAATTCTTTGAACGAAATGGAGTATATAATTTTGATCCATCTAAATTGAAGGCAGCACATCATAGTTGTAAACAAAAGAGTATACAAGCCTGTAAGAATGGAAAACGAATAATTGTCATTGATAACTGTAATGTTTGTATATGGGAATTTAGAGATTATTTATCTTTAGCTGATGAGAATGGATATGTTCAATTGATTATTGAACCAAAAACACCTTGGAAGTTTACTCCTGGAAAATTAGTTTCAAAAAATAAGCATGGGCTGAAATATGATATGTTAGAGAGAAGACTAAATCAATGGGAATATATGTATCCTCTTTATTTTGGCTGGTTTATCAATGAAGAAGATGCTTTCTTTTTAAAACAAACTGCTATTTCCTGTTTTATTCAATGTCTCAATATTTCTCAATTTTCAATGAAATTTGGAGATTTGATGCAAAATCCCAGAAAAGGTAATGTTTTACATAGAATATATATTTTTATAACTAATAAAAATTGATTAAAAATAAATTATTTGGAATAATAAAGTCAAAACATTTTCCTCAAACTTCTTAAACATAATTTTTTAATATTTATATATGTTTATTTATTATTATTTTAAAATATAAATAATTAAATAATATAAATTTTATAAGTTTTTTACCTATTCATTGTTTAAAGTAATCAAAAATATAATAATCCAAATTTTATTAGTGTTATAATAAAATCACTAATTAAATATCTTACATATTTATAAATATAATAAACTTATTATAAATATAAAATTCTTTTTATTGTAGTACAATTATCATTTGGTTTACATATTTTTGATTTAACAAAGAACATAAATCTAAACCCATATACCACTTTTTTCTTTTGCAAAGATAATTTTCACTTTTACAAAGAAACTTTTTATCATCAATCAATTATCCACAATTATTTGTTTAAATCAGTGTTTCTCAAATGCACCCCAGGCACACTGGTGTGCTCTGAAAGGTAGCCAGCTGCACCCCAAGCAAATGAAAGAGTAATTTATGATTTTTTTATATATATATGTTACAGGACAAACCCGAATTCAGGAAATACTAGAATTTCCTAGTCAAAACGAGAATGTCCTAACGCTTGTCGGACCTTCTAGTATTTCCTAGGATGAACTCGAAATGCCGGACATTTCTTATTCAAAGTCCAGAATTTCTAGTTTTTCCTAGTCAAAACCCGAAATGGCAAACAGTTAAAACAAAAGTCTTCATTTGTCATGTATTCCCGCTCAGAATTTGATATTTTCCAGCAGAAATTTCTATCTTTAGAGAATATCTGCCAGGATAAACAAATCTCATGGAGGAAGGCTGCAATCTGTGCCAGTGGAAGTACACAGGGTTAATCCATCTTTCAATGCACCAAGCATTGTGTATCCAAATTATGTCTGTGCCAAAAAGAATAACATTTTGTGTAATTCTAAATACCACAAAACCTACTTTGCAAAAATAAATAAGAGATATCTAGTTGTGTTTTTCAGCTTTTAAAATTTTTTACTTCGTGTTTTATATTGAACTTCGATTAATAAAAATATTAAAATATTTGTCCATAAAAATAAAAAAAATTGACAATTTCAGTTCCTTATACTCAACTGTGTAAACAGGGGTGTCAAACTGGTGGCCTGCGGGTCGCATGCCTGCAGGCCACCCCTTGAAGTGATTTTTTTGTGGCCCCCAACGCTCTTAACTAAAATGAAAATGAGAACAATATGTTATGAGATAATAGGAAGTAATTCTCGCTTCATAGCTATGTCATATACTATGATGCACTAGTTTGATTTTAATGAAATTTATTGTACAAGTTTTTTTGATTGGCCTTATCAGACATATACCTACAGATGGCTTTCAGATTGGTGACATAAACCCAGTGCTTTCTTACAAGAATTACATTGTTTTGTGCAAAATTTCTTACCAAAAAACAAAAAGTCATAAATGAGAACTTGTATTTTTTTGGATATCAAATACAATAATCGAGTTCAAACAATCCCTCTTCGATGGACATGCTAACCGGCTTGTTAAAGATGTATTTGTTGTATTATTAACTTATTTAAAAATGTAAATAGTTATGGATATTTGAATTTATAAAAATTTTAATGAAAACTTTTGTTTTTGTACAAAAATGTGACTTTTAATGCTTAATAGAAAATTGGATCGATAACGAGTAATTAAATTAAACAAACATGCATAATTAAAAGCAATTATGTAGTAATTATATATTTTTGCAATATGTTCATTTGATTACACAATGTTTTTAATTAGCCTATATATATTTCTGAATCCTTATTCTAAAATGTAATTTAAAAAAATTTAAATGTGATGTGACCTGCGACAATCTTACAAGCTCATTAAATGGCCCTTGAATTAAAATGAGTTTGACACGCCTGGTGTAGAGCCTGGATTCCACATCACCAGAAATAGCAAACAGACAACAGAAACAGAACAACTTGCTGTTTGTCTTCTGCTCTATTTTGTTTCCACTATAGCAGAAATTCGAAACAGTTTTGTAAAGTACTAGATAAGTAAAATTGCAGTGGCCTTTAGTGATGTTTAAAAAGTCAAACAAAAATGGACAACGACACAATGATTTTAACACATTTATTGTTTTTGGCAAAAATCTCCTTATTAATGTTGAAATTAAAACAAAAACGAAAAAGTCGTCATAGATTTTGGACAAGAAATATCTTTCAAAATAGAGAGAAATACGGTTACCATACTCGACTAATTCAAAAGCTGTAAACTATATCAAACATTATATGTTTGATATAGTTTACAGTTCTTTACATGTTAAGGTATATACAGTTCTTTCTAGTAATAAATAGTGATAATTTGATATAAAACAGTTATTTTTTTTCTTAATGAAGGAATGGCAATACTTCAAGTTGTTTAGAAAACCTTTTTTTGAACAATTGTTACTTTTTAATTTGAAGAAATTCCTGCATATAACTGAAGAGGACCTAATTACAGGTCAAAATGCATCTTAAAAGCAGTGAATCTTGAATTTGAGAAATCATTTATTATAATTTTTATGTTTATGTATAGTTTTTAAGTTATTGAAACTTTTGTAATAAATTAATATTTAAATTTTATTAAAGAAATGTTTTAATTTGTTTCCTTGCTTTCGGCAAAACACTGAGAACCAATGTGATTTTTAGAATTTGGCTTTATCTGAACAAATTAGGAATACATAAGTGTTCCAGTACAATTGACCATAAGGATCACTTCTACTTATTATTATATTATTAAAATTTATATATGTTTATATGCAAATTCAACTTACACAATTTTCGTTGGTCCCATCTATCATGTAACTTTGAGGTATTACTGTATTTATAATTATATTTATATTAATTCTTTTGGAGTAATTTAAAATCAATAGATAAAATGGCAGTAAGTTTTTGGTATCCAAGAACTAATTAAAATTTTTACATTGGAATTAATAGGATAATAAGTTTGATTTATGAATTTGCACTTAGTGAACAATTTTTAACATCCCAATAACTTTCATAAACTGAGAAATATTTGTATCTTCAAAAGTTACAACACTATTTTAGAATTATAATTAAAAATATGAAAATAAAATCTTATATGTTGATATATTTTCATTTTTGTTTGTATGTTTATGTCAAGTAATCTTCTAAATGGCAGAAACTACAACTCTCAAACTTGGCATGGTTCTCTGTGATTGTTCAACTTAAATAATTGGCCTATTTAGTGATTTTTTTAGAACGATCATTGCTTAACAATTATAAACAATCTAAAAATTTCACAAGATTTAACAATATAGTCAATAGATGGCACCATGTGTACCCTGTTTTTTTGACTAAATTTAACCATATTAGGCCCCAATGACATTTCATCACAGTGTGACATAAGCATGACTTAACAATGAGTGACATCATGATGGCATAAGACAAGGTGGTGTCATGATGATGTCATCATTACAGCATTGACACAAAAACCAATATATTCCAAATGCTATAATTAATAAATTATATGACAATGATTTTGTTCAAATTCAGAATATTACTGCAAGATTCCATGACATCATTGTACTATAACAAACAAATGATGATATATAAATACACTGATGACATCATTGTGACATAATATTGATAATGATCTCAGGATTTTATATTTTAATAAATTCAAAAAAATAATAATTTCTACTAGTTGTAATTCAATTAGTTTCATGATATAATATTTCAATAAACATGAGATTTGAAATAACGAATTAAATCGATGCATGAAATAATTTTCCAATAAAAAAACATTCTTCTTGAGGATAATATAATGAAAATGGGTAAAATGATTAATTTTCAGTAAGAATAGTACACAGCATTACAAATTTCAATGTTTTTCAAATCGAAGAGCAGAAAGATATATATAGATTAATAAGTTCATGAATCTTCTGGAAATTATGAATTTATATTAAAGAATAACTGAATGAATGAAACTTAGAAGAAATCAACAAACAAATAATCAAAACAAATTTTTTTTCTAATATACTGTATTTGTTTTTAAACTATGCCCAGGCAATATTGGCACACCTTGCTAGTTTAAATAAATTTATACATTAATATTTCAATTATCATAATAAAAATTTGTTTCTAACAAATATTTTTCAAAAATTATCATATTTTTAACAATGAAATAACAAATATATATATATATAATAATATAATATACAATAAAATTTAAGATTTCTGATGAAAAAGTTTATATTATTTTGCCAAATTTTATTTATAAAATTTGGAAAAATATATTATTACAAGAATAATTATATACTGTATTATTATGGATTATAGGAATTTTAAGATTATTATAGTAAGATTATTAGTTTTCTAACTTTATATAATAACATGTTCAGTTATGTGGAATAACAAATAATTTTGTTTTTAATTGAAATTTTGTTTCTATGAGATGCAAATTTTTTCATTATATGAAACATCAAAATTTTTTGTTTTTATTGTTTTATCACAGTCAAAAATGAAGGTTATAAACTTTATTAATTAAATTTTTAGAAATTCTGTTTGTATTATGAATAAATATGCATTTCAGTATTTGTTTATTATAGATCAGCGATTTCAAACTCATTTTCTTCAAACAAAGATAACTGAAATTATCCTTTGAAGAACAATTTTAGTCATCTTTGGTTAATTGGAGAGCTATATTTAAATTAATGCATTATAGGAAAAACTTTTATGAGATAAGTAATCTGAAAAATTGATTATTTTAACTATTTACATATAATTTCCTTAATGATATACCACAATTCATGTTTAAAATTATAAAGCCATTTTGTAAACAAAAGAATTTTTTAATGCAAAACTTTCACTTCTAATCTACAAATCTATTATGCTTTACTGAATTTCAATACAATTTATTAAGATACATTAAAGCTTGATCATTTTAAAATATTTCATGAAAAATGAGATTGTGATTTTTTTCAGAACATCTTTTATATATGCTCTTGCAATTATAATAAATGTGACATGGACTGAAAGAAAGGCATCACAGCTATGAGTTTGAAACCACTGCTATAGAGCAAAGAATAAATTTGAAATAAATTTAAATTTGAAAATAAATCTCTTTATAAATTTTTATTTTCTAATATTATTAATTGAAAAATCATATTAATATTATTTTTATTTCAGACTTTTTGCATTATTATGGTCTAAATAAGTTTCCAGTTTTTCTTCATTGCACATCCAAATATTGTGGAAAAAATAATGCAATTGAAGCTAAAAGATATTTAGATGAAGTAGCTGTACAAAATGAATATGGTAAAGTATCTAAACTTAATGTTATTGGCTTTATTATAAGTCCTCAATCATTTGGAGCATGGATTGATTTAAATGACAGTCAATTACAATTATGGAATCCAGGCATACTAAAAAAATATAACACACCATCCAAAAATAGAAGTGGATTGTATCAGTCAAATTCAATTGAAAACTGTTTTGTAAATGATTTAATTTCATCATTTTCTTCTTTAGATATTAATGGAGTTAATGATGAAACTGTGCAATGCACAGCACATATTACATTGGGTAATAAAAAAGGAATACAACCAAAACAAACAGGAATTGATCTTAGTTTAGCCTTAGAAATAAGTGCAAATTCACAATTTAATCAAAAGTACATTCCTGCATATAAAATAAAAGATGGTTGGATTAAACAGTATGATGAAAATTGGATTGTAACATTGGAAAAAATTTATCAAGTTAATGGATTGTTTGCCTCATGTTTATGTTAAAGTTTTTGTATTATACAGTTTTACAAATTTTAAAAATTTTATTATATGATTAAAATCTTTAATCAGAAACACAAATATATTGAAGTTAATTAAAAAATACACCATTTCAGTATTAGAAATGATAAAAAAATATTTCATTTATCAAGAATTTCACAATGTATTACAGTTAAATTTAATTTTAAGATATAAAATTATTAATCTAATTTTTTACAATTTGAAGTAAAGTTCAAAGCTTTAAAACAGATCTATTTTGTTAATAGTGAAACTTGAGAAAAGTACTTTGGGCAGCAATTAATTAATTAAAATAGAATGTTATAAATTTAAATATGTTAAGTATTTAACTGAGGTGAGAATATAGACTTCCCAAAAATTTATTTCTCAAGTTTTATTATAATAAATAATTCTGTTTTAAGTTAAGCTTGAACCTTTATTTGATATTTTAAAATATTTTTGGAAATTAATTTTTAACAAACAATAAATATACAAATTTATATTAAAATATTACATAAGTTGGTGAGCTTCTGTATATCTGTAATACAATATTGTATCTTTATGAAAAGTACCAAATTCAATTTTTATATAAAAATTTCATTGTGAAAAATTTTAAATTAAAGCCATTCATTTTATATACAGTAATTTTAAACCTATACTTACAACTGTATTGTACGTATAGAATTTTAGAAAATCATTAACTGTTTCTGAAATATTTGCAACTATATTGATAATTTAAAATATAAAAAAAGTATATTTTCTTTTTTATTTAATAAATTTGAATAAATACTTAAATACTGTTGCACAAATTTATTAAAATTTTTTTTAATAATTTTTAATTTTTGAATCTATTTTAAGTTTTTTGTGAGTTTGAATTGTCTGTTATGAAAAGGATTGTTTTTTAAATTTTGAAATCAGTTTTTTAAAATATTAAATAAAAATCAAATATAAATTTAAATCATTTGAATGTTTTTTGATTTTATTCTCATTGTTTTAATGAGAGAAACTTGAAATTTAATCATTTATGATATATATGCTAAAAATATAAGTTCCATTGCATTATAAAAATGCTTTTAATTTAAATAAAAATAACTTTTAATATAATTTTATTGTAACAGAAAAATGTATATAAAAAGGTGTTTTCAACTTGTAAAAGTTCCTTTAATTTCAAAAACATTATTCTGTTTAATGATAACATTAAATTGTTTTGAGAATTATAGCAGCTCATTCATTAGAAACAATGTTATAACACATTTTATTATATATAGAACGTCAATTGTATAATGATTTAAATTCAAAATTACTACTTTAATAACTTTGGACTTTATTGAATTTATATATTAAGGCAGTGTTTTCCAAACTGTGGGGCATGTCCCACTAGGGGGCACGAAAGAATTAACAAAAACATCAATTTTGAGATAAAAAATAAATATTCAAATTGGTGTCAAGAAAAAGAATCAACAAAAGGATTATAAATATATATATCCTTGTATCCAGAAACTTTCTGCTGTAACTGTTTAAAGACAAAATATCCATCTCATTTAGAGATTGAAATAAAATGAAAATTGAGAATAGCGATATCTTCAATGACACCCCAATTTGAGAGAATATGTGCCGAAAAACAAGCCAAACTCATTGCATTAAATGTTATGTTGTATTAAACACATATTCTATTTTCGTTTTTTTGTAAGTTTGTTTAATTGTATTAAAAATTATTACACCGTAATAAATATATATTTTTGCCATATAAGAACTTTATCTATACAAAATATGGCATATTGTTTTGTAGTATTAAATTGTAAGTGGTAAGTATTTATAAAATTAGACTGTTATGTAAATGAGGGAGTGTAAGAATTTTTTATGAAAAAAGGGAGTGCAGACCAGGACTGCCAAGAGAAATTTTCAGGCCCGTGACAAGTCTGTGGTCCGGGCCCCCCTTAAAAAAGGGCATCTCTTTGGTTTAATAAAAAAAGCCATATAAAACATTAAATATTTATTTGAAAAAAGGGTACAATAAATTTAAAATTCGATACATTACATACCATGTTATAAATAAAATAGTTTATTTTGGCACGACTGCTTTGGGTGCTTGTTTGGGTGATAGACAGTGCGCTCTAGTGGCGGGCTGCAAACTATCAGACATATTATATTACACGTCAGAGCCCAACGGTCGGGCCCGTGACAAAAGTAACGGATGTCACCCCCTCTCGGCAGCCCTGGTGCAGAGACACAAAGTTTGGAAACCACTGTGTTAAGGCTTTGAAAATTCTGATTATTTTATTGATTAAAATTTTATCAGAAGAAGCATGTTTTAGATATATAATGAAGTAAACTGATGTAGTATTGCAGGTTAAAATAAATTTAATAAGATAGCTTTTTTTTAAACATTCCATAGTTTATAATCATATGGTACTGATATTCACAATTAATCTATTGTAAAAATAAACAAATAATTTATTGTAATATGTATCTACAGTAATATCATATAGCATATCAAAGTAATAAATTATTCAGTATATAAATGTCAATATTTCTATTTTATACAAATGTACAATCCAAAATATATACAAGCATACTTCATTATTACAGTGGTAACGTTCCAGCCTATTGCTATAAAATGAATCATAACCTGTTTTCATTTCTAATGCATATAAAAAATAAAAACATATTTACACTATTATTCATTAAAAGCACAATTGCACTAAGCCTAAAAAAACTCAGCCAGATAACTGCATTTTAAAGCATTCACTTTGGAGGATTCAATTCTGGGTCTCATATCTTCAGTTTTTCAGTATGGTTCTAGACCAAGTTTGTCTATGTTAATTTATGCTTTATATAGTTATTTTAAGTATTATTTTGCAGATAATTTTAATTTTGAGATATATAATAAAAACATGGAATATAATTGAGAAAAACCTATTAGAGAAGTGCAGTAAGGTGAGGTATGACTGTATAAGATTAAAAATGATTATACATTTTAATTTTCAGTTTCAAACAAAACATTGTAAATATAAAAAATTGGAATCAGTTTATTATAGTAAATTGAATTTTCTTCTAAGAAATATTTTAGAGCAAAACTTAATATTTCATTTCTGGTCTTGTATTTAATAAGTATATCCTTAGCTTATAAGGACCATCTTTTAGCTTATTTACAACTATTAGAATTTGCCCAGCATTGTTTTTCAGACATAGTCTGCAAACAGTTATTTAGAGAAATTTGCATTTGGTTATTTACATCAGCAGTGCACAACTTGTGGCCATAAGGCTGCATATAGTTCAATAATGTGTTTTTCTTTGGCCTCTGTCTGCTGATATTCATTTTAAAAAAGCTTAATGATATTAATTTTTATAATACAGTAATTTTCCAATAATAATATATTGAGTTTTCATAAGGAAAATAATTAATAGAATTTATTTTCTCTGTGTATTATTATTATAATTTTTTATATGTATTTTTATAAAACATATTTTCTCACTGTACATGTTATATATTCATACATCTGTAAATAGTGTATTATTAGTTTTATTATTGTAATTTAAATTTTAAATATTGTTCAATTGGAAACCGCTATGCATCTAATTGAAGAGGAACTATGGTCCTGAAAGCATTTTTGGTGTTTATTGTAAATAAAAATGATCTTTATAAGCTAAAAGTATACCTATTGTAGAGGAAATTAAAAATGTTATGTGGAATTTTAAAACTTTTTTTTTCATATACACATTCTTTTTTAAATTTTATAAAATTTTTATTCTAGTTCTGAATTCTAAACAATTCCTAGCTACAAAACTTTTATTCTTTCTTATTTATTAAAATAAAATTTCAATTATATTTTGAAATTTTATATTCAAAATTATATTTGAATAAGAAATTTAAAATTTCATTTTAAATGATATTTTTTTTCCTTGCATTAATCCTTTATTATTTATAATAGTTATTTTTAATATAATTTTTTAAACACTAGATCTTATATCTGGCATATCTTAAGATCTTAGATTAGATTTAGTTTAAGATATGTTTTATTTATTTATTAGCTTTATATAAGATAAATAAAACTAATAATTTAACTTTTATATATAAGATGCAATTAATAAAACTGTTTATTGACAGAATTTTTTATTTTCAAAAATAATAAAAATAAATTGGTAATTAGCTTAGAATGCCTATCATCATCATACAAGCTGATTATTTATAAGACAAATTTAAAAAGCTATATAAAAGTTTAAAAAGACCAAATTTATATATATAACTATAAATATACAGTAAAAATACAGGAAGTTTCCAGTTTACAAGGTTTTTCAAATATGAAATATCAAAAATATGAACATTAATTGCAATAACTAAAACTAGGTTGACACGATCAGAGTACACTCGGACCGAGTTCACGAGGACGATGTGCGCGCACCCACTCGGACGCTACTCGGACCGTTTCATCCGAGTAGAGTAAACTCGGACGGCAACCAAAATACTCGGACCGAGTGGCAGACGATTGGAAGTTTAAGATGGCGGAAAGCAGTAAACGACGATCGCATAGGTAGTGCGAAGCTCTCATATTTTTGTCAAATGATGGAATTTTAGAATTAATGCGTCTTAAAAGTTCATCAAACTAAATATTAGTATATCGTAGTTAGTTTTGAATGTATTTCATCTCAAGATTATAGAAAGAGTATACTCGGAACGTGTAAACGAACTTAAAACTCGGTCCGAGTACTCTCGGACTGAGTTCATCTCCGAGTGAACTCGGTCCGAGTGTGCTCTGATCGTGTCAACCTAGCTTAAATATTAAAATTCATAAAAAAGCATTTAAGACCAAGCACATACAAGCACATAGCTATAAAATACAGTACAACTCAGTTTGCAGGAGAAAGTCCATTGTCTGCTATGAAATCAGAAAAATCAAAATAGTGGACCAAAGAAATGGAAGTAGCATGCACTCTAGCTGCCATTGTTTAACCAGCAAATTATGCAAATAACTGTTATTCCTAAGTTGTTCCTAAGGTATTAATTGTTTATAAAAGCTCATCTAATCCTTTGTCAATGATGATGATGAATAAAAATTCCTTAATATTTGTAAGGGTAAACCTCCAAATATGGCCCCCTTTTTGTTTTTCACATATGTAAGGATATCTTATTATAATAAAAATTTGAAATTAATACTGCCTCTGGTGTAGAAAATGCTCTATCCATGGATAGTGTCAGTTATTTTTATAAACTATCCTGAACTAAGTAAATTGGAAATTTCCAAAAAGACAGATTTTGTTAAACATAAAATATTGATCCCAAATATGGCCCCATATTTAATGAATTGAAGAAATTTGATATTTTTATTTAGAAACTGATACATGGTATTGCAGATCATTCATTGTAATTCCGTACGGTTCCTGTCCTATTTTTTATACAAAGATTGCAAATAAATGTCTTTGTAATTTTGTCATTGCAGTTTTCATGACTCCACATGGAGCACTTACTGCACCAAATCCATTTCTGACCCTTGTTGTCTTCTGAATACAACTTGTTACACATGGGACATTCGGCGTTGTGTTTGCCATTATCATCGTCGTCCGTTGAGATATATCCAACTACATCTTCATCCTCCTCCCTACTTGCCTGCAAACCGTAGAAATTCCGTTTCATATGTTGACAATATTCTACTGTTCTTTTAGAATATTGTCAACATATGGAACTGAATTTCTCTCGGAAGCTCCTGTTCTAATTCGCGAGGCAAAACAGTTTTCCGACCTAATGGAATGTTAATAAGTTGTTCAAGTTTCATGTCAGACTGCTCTAGCTTTTTTAAGTAGTTTCTCATACTTGTGCAAGGTACTTTTAATTCCCTTACAACCTGCTTAACTGACATTCCATCTTCTGTCACGCACTTAATAGCTTTCATCATTGTTTTCTTATCCCAACTCTTTCGTTTCGACATCTGAAAAAATGGAGAATTATATGAGTATCATTTATTCTGCTGGTTACCTGAATTCAGTACAGTACCTAAATACCGCCCTGGGGCCATATTTTGATTTAAATAGGGGGCCATATTTAGAGATTACAGTACATTTACAATATAGCTGAATATGGCACCGACCACGTTGTGAATTTCAACAAGTGAACTAGCATATGAAAGCATTATACGGAGAGGTCTTACGCACAAATTTACTGATTTACATTATAAAAAATAGGTAGATGAATACTATTATAAATGTTTGTCAAGAAAAACTTACCTTTCCCAGGGATTTTCAATGATCAAAGAGGAGCACAACACAAATATTTGATCTTTGTAACGGTCACTACTCAACTGCTGGAAGCTAACAGTCTTAATTGTAGATATTGCCGTCACACTTCACCACCTGCCAAACGATATATGGCAGGGGGCCAGATTTAGAGGTGGGGCCATATTTGGAGATTTACCCTTATACCATAAATAATTTCTTTATCATCATCATTTGCCTGATTTTAAAAGCTATATTTTCATTTATTTAATTATATACTATTGATTTTACTGATTTTTACTTAATTATAATTTAGTTAAATTTCATTGTTGAGAACAGAACTCCTAGTTTTAATATTATGCCTATGGGAAAGTAACTGTTGGTTTATAAGTTCTTACTTTACAAGCCCACTTTAGAAAAAATTAACTTGTAAAATTGGGAACTTCCTGTAATTTAGTTAAAGTATGTATTTGTACTGTGTATTCAGATCATTTCTAAATGAAATTTGTTTATTGTAAGCAAGTGTGTTTTCCTGTTGACTCTTATCTATGGAATAAAAATAGTATTCAAATATCTGAATACTTTTAGTGTCCAGTATTTTAGTCTGATATTCACATGTAAATACTTCTTGCAATGCTGAATAATATATTATCTGAATATGAATTCTTCAGTTCCTTTCAAGTAGAAAATAAATTTGTTTTGCACTTTTGAATATGTAATTTTGATTATGTCCTCTTAGTAAACTATCAAATATTATTTCAAGAACTTAGTACAACTTCTGGCAATTTAAATTTCACACTTGATTTGCTATTAAAAGAAAAATTTAATATTTGAAGGATTATATTAGATCATTAAGATTTAAATAGCATTTTATTAATTAATAAGTTCAGTAATAAAATAGCACAATAAATGATGATACAGATGAATATTTTTAATAATATAAAATTTTTACATAAAATTTTCAATACATCATTCCACCTAATGATGATATCTTTGAGACCAAAAGTGTTTGTTTTATATAATTTTTATGTAAAAAAATTTTATACTATTAAAAGTTTGTTTTTTCTATATTGTCATTTATTACATTATTTTGTTTTATTATATTAATTTTTTAATAATTTGCTGTAAGAAAATATTCTGTTTATATCATAAATATATGAAAATATAGAAATATTTAGTGGTATAGCATTATGATATTATTTTAATATTAATGTTGTTGTTGCATCCAATATTGTATAAGATTGCAATCACTCTGCATATGTAATTAATAATTGATATTTGTGAAAATCATAGTCTGAAGAATTTCACTTATTTTTTCAAACATTAATAATTTTAGTAAAAGTGAAATACAATTTTATATATTCATTGTTGTGTGAAATAAAATCTGAATATATGCAAATGATGATAAAATACAAAATTTATGATGATATTTAAAAATTCAAAAACAAACAATATTATATTAGTTTTCAAGTGTTTTGATAAAGAATAATAATAAACTTTATAATTAAAAAAATACTCTATTAATTTTTAAATTTTTGTATTTTGATCAACATATTAAGTCATATTTCAGAACTTGGCATATTTCAATATATTAAATTTTGATTTATTAAAATATTTATTATCATTAATTTACTTTAATATAGTAATTGCTTTAGGTAATAGGCATATTTATTATACTGCACATAATGAATTTGAACAGATGTTTATTGATTAATCCCAAACACTCCAGTAATGCAAACAATAGCATTTTTTGCATTGAGGAATGGTTCTTAATCAGTATGTCTGTAAAACAAATAACAAAACCAAGATTATATATTTTTTTAATAATTTACTGTAGTATAAACATTCTAGACACACAAAATATAATAAAATTTATATCATTATTATTTTAAAATAGATAAATAAATACTATATATATAAT
>AYEL01081025.1:0-126632 GCA_000484575.1 Olivierus martensii
AAAATTTATAAATTGATATATATAAATAGTAGAATGCTGATTTTCTGGGGTTGTAGATTAACCAAGATTAATCTGCAGCTTGGTAATGATGTTTAATTATCAAATTTTTTAATTTAGAAGTGATATTTGAAAATATTTTAAATGCCCCAGATTATTTTTTGTATAATATTTTAGATAATTGGCAATCAAAATTAGAATAAAAATAAAATTACAAATACTGTATTGCAATAATTTCTGGCTGCAAATAAACAAATTTCTTGTTTTGTTTTTCAATAAAAGATAAAGTATTTGAATATTTATACATATGTAATTTATTTATTTTTTTAAATATTTTACAGATTATCTGGGGAATTGATTATATAAGAAAATTAATTTTTCAACTACCCCAGTTAATCAAGAGTCTATTGTATATATATCAATTTTTATTATAAAATGTTAGAATATTGTTATAAAGAATTATAGCAGTTATACAATATATTTGAGTTATTATTAATAACACTGTACACAAATTGAGTTATATAGGTCTATTTTGACTATTTTTAGATTTTTTTATATGTATAATATGCCAAAAGTTTGGTTTTATTTAAAAATAATTTGTTGTGAAATATACTTTCAAAATACAAAGTGTACAATTTATTTGATGATAATTCATTGAAAAATTATATATAATCATTTTTCAATGAACTATTACAAGAATATTTTATTTGAATGTAATTGTTAATTCATTAAATAATTTTATTTTTAAAAAATTATATTTAATTTTAATAAAATTTTAGTTATTTTCGATGATTATAATACTTGATAATGAATTTCTGATTGAAATATTTTAATAAAATATTTAGTTAACTTACCTGATATTCTGGGATTTGTGAAATAAAAAAAAAGTTTTGAAGGAAATGGTCTGTAATAATTAAATAAATAAGTTGATGTAAATATTATAAGTTTAATTATGTATTATGATTGAATAACATTCTGTGTTAATTTTTAGATTTATTTTTATTTTAGTAACATTATAAAAAAACAAAATTTTCATTAATACATAATAATCAAACAACATCGATTCATTAATGTATTGATTTTAACTCATTGTTTATTGAAAAATAAAGATTCCGACTATTTAAAATTGTTTCACATAATTACAAAGAAATAACTTCATTCAGTATCTCCTAGAAGTATTCTTTATTTCTATATATTAAAACCATGGATATTACATTAATTGCCATCTAAATTAAAGGAATTTACTAAATATAAAAGTCAAAATTGATTGAAAATTTCATCTTATCGGTTTGATATTGCACTGATTTATAAAACAAATTATGTTAACAGAGTATTGCATATTATATTGTTATTGAATCTGTAGTTCTTTCATTAGTTTAATGAAAATGCTGTTCATGATTAATTGAGATATGAACTATTAAATAAATGAATTTTCATTAACTGTACACTTATACACACTACAGTAGAGCGTCGATTAACCGAAACGTCACCTATCCGAACGTAATTTTCAATTGTGATATGCAACGGATCTCCGCCAACGCATATAACAGAATCAAAGCTGTTATGCGCGTTGACTGTATGCGGAAATAATCGACAATTAAACTACTGTATATATATTTAATTAATGTATTTAATATAATAATACAAATAATTAAAAAACAAATAAGGCAGAATAATTTATGTAAACAATAAAACATATGTATTTGAAATTTGTTTTGTATTTTTTATTACATTGTGTTTTTTTATTTTTCTGTCAGATCGATTATCTGAAAAATCGTTTACCCGAACTACTTGGTCCCAATTAGTTCGGATAATCGACGCTCTACTATACCAGAAATCATGTAAATGATGTTATCTTCTGATGAAATTAGAAAGCTCACCAGAGAAACAAGCTTAAATTTTAATTAAAATTTTCATTTAGTAACAGTTCATTTGAAAAAGATCAATAAGCTATAACGAAGTTGTCTCTATAATTAATAGAGACAACTTCTAATAGTTAATAATAACCAGAAAAATAAAAATAATATCAAATTGAATACTGTAATATATTTTTCGTAAAAAATAAATATATTTACAATTCAAAATACAAAATAAATTCGCACAATTGCCATAATAAATCATTCTCTCAGCATCCAAAACACCTTTTTGTTCCTTTAAAAATGACTTTGTAAAATCTTCTCTCTCATTCACTATCTTTCACCTTTTCTTCTATATTACGCAGTCTTTTTGTATTTCTTGAATTAATTCATACTCATATTTTCTTTTAATATAGTCTCTGCTACATGACGAACTATCTTATCATTTCATTATAAAGGTATCTTCTTTCTTTCTATAAAATCTCATTTGTCCAACTGTTGCGATCACAATGCTCATCACAGCACACTCCTTTAAGCGTGACATATCCCACAATATGCGGAAATATTTAAAGTAGTTGCTTTCATTCATTGGACAGCTCTTTCACACACTTTTATTTCATATATCTCTTGTTTGACACGAAGATCCTCAGCTATTTCTCGCGCTCATACTTTCCTGTTATTTGTATTCCTCCATCGATTCACCAATTCATTCTTTAAATCACTAAATAATTCAATACTCTGGGTTGATTTCTGTATCTGTCGTCACTCTTGCTTTTATATTTCCCTGAAATCTTTCATCAGACACAACTAATTTAATCATATTTTCCTTGTATACTGATGGATTGGCTAGTGCTTGAAGAAAGTGTTTAAGACAAGCAACTTTATTTTCATGCAAACTTCTAGAGTTTCCTGATGTCATACACTTTTGCGTCGCCACACTTCCAATCCATACAAATTCTTCTATTCTGATCATCTGCCGCAATCACTCTCTCATAAGCATGGATCGCTTAGCATATCATTTTTAGTTCATACCAGAATTTATCCCTCTTATTCTCAACACGCTATTTGCAAGAGCATACATATACAACAAAAATCATCCTCTGCAGTTCCAGTTTCATCCAAGCACATATCATTCCATTAAATATACATTTAAACTTCGGAATACACTTCTTTCTTTCTTACTTTCACTATTTCCACGCCAATTTTCGTTCCCATTACATAATAACGCATTTCAGATCATATTTACATAATATTTTTCACACATTCAAATGCATACCAGTTTTGAGAGATTTTATTTTGGAATTTGAAAATTAAAAAATAGAAATTCGCCATATTGGTGGATTTCCAACAATACCATAATTTGGTAGGGGTGCCTCTTGACGGTGGTTCCAACATAATTATTTTGAACATCATCAGGTAACTTCTGTTGAATTCATAATTCAATCTTTCGATTGATATCATGGATGTTGGCCATCTATGATGGACTCTAAAAACTGGTCGCCATCAAATATATTTTTCCTTGTGCGATTCGATGACGTAATTAAACTAACCTAACGTTTGGCCGTTATGGTAAAATGGATAACGATCAAACAGGAAGATTACTGAGCTGAAATGCTCTTGCCACGGAAAGATATAAGCCCCAAAGAGGTCTTACTAGACACCACTATGATGATATCATCTATGTATCTGCAAAAAATTATGGAAAATAGAAAAGTAAACAGTCAGGAGGAAAGCTAACGTTACATCCTTAGAAAGCTAAAAGAAGTCACGAAAGCTCCATAAAAGCAGGTCTTGTGGAAGATCATTATCTCTTCCATAGAGCCATCTATGCTGTGATCGTTGCTATTGTTAATGTATATCCAAATATCAGTTGTAGAAAAATGTGATAATGAAAACTCATGAAAAAGAGTAAAATTAGATTCCTTCCAAATTATATTTTTCTATTAAAATATAAAATTCTGGCAAGTGCCGAGAAATGGATAACAGAGAACGGATTTTAGTTCGAAGTAAAAACATAATGGAGTACATATTTTTCTTTGTTTTTTCTTCTATTTTCTGCAATTTTGCGAAAAGTACATAGTCCATAGAAAAATGGTAATCCTGTAAATTTTATGTATTCCTATAAACTTTATGTATATAACTATATGCTATATAAGTATATGTTGGTACTTACGTTTCGCTTTGAATCATTTGTCGAAATGATCCATCACTTTCAAAACGTTCTGTTGAATTCTTTTTTTTAAATATTATTTCATAGGTAGAATCATTCCTTCTAGAAATGCGTAGATCGTGAAGTGCAGATTTACATATAGAAGATGACTGGAAATATAATTTATAATATAATGATAATTATCGACTCAGTTTTAATATATATTCTTCCTTATTTTAAGTTTACATTTCAAAATGAACAAGAAATCTCTTTTTAAATTTTTTTAAAAACTAATCTATATACAATCATACGTCGACTTACGTCGTTTCGATTTACATCGTTTTCGACTTATGTCGCGAGTCTTGGAACGAATTAACGACGTAAGATGAGATATGACTATATATATAAAAGATACTCGTGGATATCCATCCGAATTAAATTGTTTGACCCCTACTAAACGAGCTAGAAATCTGAAATTTGGCTTGTTAATTGGTCTTAAGTTATGGTTTCCTATAAAATTCTAAAAATTCAATATGGCAACTCCGAAATAACAGGCGGAAACAGAACAAAATCATCGAAAATAAATACACTAATTATTTTCCTATTTCCAAGAAATTCAAAATCAAGAGCTCAAAACCTGCCAAAGAAAGATTGTCTTTTCAAAATTATGAAACTGTGACTGATAAACAGTAACCAAATTGGACCGGAAAATCGGAAACTGTTTATATGACATTTTCTGTTAGAGATAATTATACAGGTCCCCTGAAGTAGAACTGAATACTATTAGGCAGGTCCTTAAAGTGGCAAATAGGGGAATGGCTACTAGATTTAGTAGTTAGCTCGGAATATCCAATAAGCTGTATCAGACTAACAGCGCCAAATACCATCAGAGTGTGGTGGGTTAGACTACCGTGGGAAAGTAATTTAATTTTTTTAAGAAATTAAATTGCTGTATTTATTAGTTTGTGCAATGTAATAATTAAATTTCTTAAAAAATTAATTTCTTGGTTTCTTCAACCATATTTGTTTTCAGAATTCTATGATATGTTTATTCTACTTTTCATATAGAAATCTCATCGAAATAAAACAATTACTTACTGAACAGATTTGTCAGTAATATAATTAACAATAAAATGAAGAATAGAAAAACCTTGAAATTCTATTTCAAGGTTTATTATCAGTCATTGATTAAATTTTGCAGGAATTCTGTCAGCCGGATAGCCGCGTAGGTAAAACAGTCGCTTACCATTCGATCTTGTGACCATCCGAGTCCCACTCCTCTAGTTTTTCAGGATGTAGGTGCGAACCCAGCCCACTGAACCGTTTCTTCTCCAATTCCTTCTATGGGGGTTTTATAATTGTACTTATCCCTGATCGCGACCTGCTGGTACGAGATATGGCGCGAGATAGCAGGTCCGGGGCCTGTATGGGGTCTCATCGAAGGCTTTAATGACGAACGTTGGAACCGCCAGTAGTCCCGACGTTCTGTATAGGGAGCAACGAATGAGTCTCCAGTGATGGACACGACAACTACCGAATGGTATGAGTAACCCTTTTGACCCCTCTTATGATACGAGGGGTCAAACGATGGATATATTCTGGCTTCATACCCACAGGAGCTTCTGAACCGCATGCTTCATTTTCCGAGTGACATGGATGTTAACCATCATGTGGTAAGTTTTCCAAAGTTGCCGCCACCAGATACACTGTATCCCTTGTGCAATATGGCTGCTTATTTAAAATCTAACCTAATCTGAAGGGAATTTTTCTTCTGCATAAGAAGTGCTTATGCATAACAGAAACGATTTTGGCAGAGTACAGTGTGACAGATTCTATTTGTCTAAAAGTTAAAATTAATAATGGAACAATATAAAAGCATTTTTTAAAGTTTGTTTTATTTTGTTAATACACTGACGGAAAAAAAAATCCCAACACCAAGAAAAAATTATTGTAGAGTAATGAAATTTGGACAATGCATTTGCGTAGTTAACATGTTTAATTAAATATAATTTCGATCAATCCAAATTTAAATAAAGTTTTCAATTTTAGATATAAAAATTATTAATCATTTTTATCAGGATTTTTTATTATTGCTGATGCTTATCTTAAATAATTCAATAACTGTTTTTTCTTATGGCCCCCTAATATTATTTTTAATTTTCGGATTATGATTTCAGGAATGAATCTATAATTAAAAAGCAATATTTTAAAATATATAATTCTTACTAGACTATAAAGAACTGTTCCGTAAACTTCTCCAGGTTGATCGGTGCATGCATTGGGACAAACGAATCTGAAAACAGTAAATAATATTTAATATAAATCAAAAAAGGCAATTATGTTGTATAAGAATAAAATATAATTCAATTTAATATCAAAATTATATTTTTGAAGGGGTTTTGCTCAGAACTTTGTGAAAAATAATCTACACCAAAAAATATTAAATAAATAGAATTCTGTTAAATGTTCTGAAGATATGAATGAAACTAAATGAGAAAATTAAAATTATAATTAAAAGAAATTTTCTCCATGCAATATTGTTTTATAATGTGCTACATCAATTTTTAAAAATCTTACCTCCATTCATCTGATGTATTTATGTCTGTAAGAGTGTGAAACTCAGTGCTACAATTGATCTTCCTATCTTCATCTAAAAAACAAATATATTTTATACAATTTGAATGTTCATATATATTATATTTTAAACTGATACATTTCATATATCTTATTTTTATAACTACATGCAATATCCCATGTAGTTACGTTTATTTTAAATTTTCTCGATACTCTTTATTCGAAATATTACTATAAGTATTAAAATATACTAATAAATCTTGGGAAAATAAAATAATTTGAATTATAAAAGAAAGAAAAAAACAATATCTGTATAGGCAGAAAATTCATTTAATTATCATTAAGAATAGAAACATTTTCGTCATTGTATAAAGCTATCCTCAGCATTCCATTTTCGAATACAGAATTCTCTACTACAAAGTCGACCGGATGACGCACAGTAAACCTGTGGCTTACCATCCTGGAGGATCCTGGTTCAAATCCGAGTCCCATATCTCCAGTTTTAGGAGGGATCCGCACCCAATCTACTGAATCCCATTCTTCAACCATCATGAGTGTGGCCAGCCTGTGATGGGTTATAAAAGTGGCCGCCGATAGTTATAGAATATCTCTTGTCAGATATAATTGCTTAACAAAACTAACCTAAATTGAATATTTCGAGTCGGTGGTAAATCTATGGCGTACCACCCTGAAGAATCCGGGTTCAGATCCGGGTCCTACAATTCCAGTTTTTCAGGAGGGGAACCGGGCCTAGCCCGTTGGGCTAAGGCCCGGTTCCCCTCCTGAAGTTAGATAGTTGAAGTTGAAGAACCAGATTGTTAGATAGAAGGCCAAGATAGAAGACCAGATTGAAGTTAGATAGTTGAAGTTAGAAGAATCCTGAAGTTAGAAGAACCAGATAGTTGAAGGATGGAGTTCGTTGAATTCCATCCTTCAACTATCTGGTTGACCTCATCATGGGTGTTGGCCAGCCTATGATGAGCCCTATAAGTGGTCGCCCCAGATATAGTATTCCCTTGTGCGATCTGGCGGCTTAACCTATCGAGCCTAAGGCTAACCTAAATATTTCAATATATTAGTGGGTGAACTATTATCAAATCATTTAATTTAATAATTACGATTTAATAAAGCTTTATAATAATATGGATTATTATTATTATTATTATTATTATTTTATTTCTCTAAACACAATTATTTTAAAGAGATATTACATTCATATAATACATATAAAAACTGTAATTTTACGTGAATACATATTTATAGTATACGCAAAGGAAAAACCATTGGCCATAGTGGCCATTTTTCAGGTTTTCCTACAAATATATATATATATATACAAATATATATACATTTGCATATTATACAAATTGTATAATATACAATTGTACAACATTTGTATATTATACAAATATACAGTATATATATATATATTATAAAGTTTTATTAAAAATCCATATTACAATTATCATATACAGTGATACCTCGGATCACGAACGTCTCGGTTCACGAACAAATCGGTCTACGAACACCATTTGCGAACAAATTTTGCTTCGCTTTACGAACGATGCTTCGGTTCACGAACACACACGCACGGAGTGCATGGAGCGCACATGAATCGCGGCGCACAAAACCCTGCGCACAGCCTCGCCCCCAGCAGCAATCCAGTTCGTTCAGCTCACATGGGTAAAGTTCGAACAAGTGTTGATATTTTAGTTTTTTCTTTATTTAATTAAATTTATCCCTTATTATGGATCCCAAAAAAGTTAAAAGTGTTAGTGTAGGTGGTGTTAAACATGCTTTCTTCTAATATTACTGTTATATTTATTTCCGTTCTGTATTATTTCCACACATAAAGCCATAACATGTTAAAATTATTTTTCTAGGACAAAAAAGGTATTATTTGGATTTACATTAATTGCAATGGGAAAAATTGATTCGGATTACGAACTTTTCGGATCACGAACAGGATCAAGGAACGGATTGTGTTCGTGAACCGAGGTCACTGTATATATATTCCAGTTTGAGCTGGCAACTGAGATGAATTGGACTCGTCAGAAAAACATATTCGCGCCCCCATTTTTTGAGAAATACTGTAGATCAGTGACGACTGCAGTTCATTACCCAAACTGCAACTAGAGATTTGTTGCATCTTGCTGTTGTCTATATATATTCTTCCAATTGTTTTTCGGATAAAGGAGGTGGGCCAAACAATGTATTTGTCAATTTATGTACCAATGTACAATGTAAATTTTCTTTACTATTTTCTTTTTTTCTGGTTAGCATGCATTATTAAGTCAAATGTAGTGTATTTTGACTTCCCAAATATTCTCATGCCAATACTGACTACTATGCTACATTATGTACACACAATTTAACTTGGCTTGTACTTGACTAATATTTTGATTGTTTGGGTTAATATTTGGTTTACTGATTAACATACACATAAAGTAAGATTAACACTCTCTATTTATGCTGTGCATCAGAATATTTGTTAATCTGATGCCAGAGTATTTCTTTACATCTTTAAAATTTTACAATTAAGTTTGACATTCATATTACCATCATTGCCTAAAACAGTAATTCTTAAACGGTACAGGGAATAAAGGGTTCCGCGAAAATTCATCTTATGTATGTACTAGATTTTTGCATTAAGTGTATACCGCCAAAACTTTTTATAATCAAAAATGTGCCGTAACTATAATTTAAAATGTTTCTTTTTAATTATTAGCTGAATCCAATTTCTTGCGTAACCACCGAAAACTTAAAATGACTATTTTAACTTAAAAGCATTGGAGCTTAGAAGTTGCAATAAAGTCTGCAGATGCTTATAGAATGTCAAAGTAGCACAGTGCTGTTAACGTGTTCTGAAAATTTATTGCATTAAATCAGCGCTTCTCAGACTTTTCATTCATGACCCCATTTTTCATTACGAGATTTTTCGCGACCCCAAGTATTAAATATGAAATAAAACATACTAGTACATAAATCATTTACACACTTATTAAAATGATATTAATTATGAAATAAAACATACAAGTACATAAATCATTTACACACTAAATCGACCCTATTTTTCATTGCGAGATTTTTCGCGACCCCAAGTATTAAATATGAAATATATTACGAGATTTTTCGCGATCCCAGGTATTAAATATGAAATAAAACATACAAATACATAAATCATTTACACACATATTAAGATGAACACAATCAGGCAACTACATTGAAAATACATATGTTGTCAATTAAAATGAACACAATCAACCAACTACACTGAAAATTCATACGTTAAATATTGGGCGTTTGTGAAATTGATGAACACAATCAACCAACTACACTGAAAATTCGTATGTTGTCAGACGTTAAATATTGGGCGTTTGTGAAATTATTGATTAGATTATTATTGTTCGCCTTACGGCTTTTTTGGAAAAAAACAATGTTTTGCATTCGAACCAACATGGGTTTAGGAAGGGGTTTTCAACGGAATCTAATCTTTTGGCAGTATGGGACATTATTACTCAAAATATTGATGATAAGCTTCAAACTGATGTTATATATATTGATTTGACAAAGGCATTTGATAGAGTACTAACTATATTCTGTGTTTAAACTATAATGACTTCAAATTAGCCTATTTTCCAAAAGGAAAAGGAGAGTCATAACATCACCGTCATGCTGTGCGTCATTTCACTACTAATTTTTGTGTCAATTATCAATTTTCATGAAATATGGCAGTGGCATTATGTATAAAGGATACTTCAATGCCACATCATTTAATCCTATAGGATCATTTAAATCAAAATACCATTTTATAAGATAAATCAAAATTTCATTTTATATTATTGGCAGTATATAGCGCTAAGTGTTAGCAGTGTAGGAGCAATAGATGATTTATCTCCATGGTTTAACATTTAGCACCATTATTGTCAATAATAATAATAATAATAATTACATATAAATTGAAATTCAAGTGTTTGAATTTAATTTTTGCGACCCCAGCATTTTGCTTCGCTTGGGGTCGCGACCCATAGTTTGAGAAGCGCTGCCTAAATGAATCCGCACTGATCGGGGAAATATATGCAACAGGGAAAATTATTCATTTCTAAAGGATATTTTTTGTTATTTAAAAAATAATTAGTATCGACTAACTTAAAAATGTAATATAGAATGTTTAAAAAATAAAAAGATGGAAGTAAACTATTAAAAATTATTTATTTTTATAGTTAAATAATAAAATAAAAATAAAATTTATATGTTTTAAAAATTATAGTAAGAACTATCCCTTTTTTACATGGGTAGATTGGTTCTGTAAAAATAGCATTATAGTGAATCATTCGGTACAAATTAAATGTTAGACTAGATTTACATGAAAATCATGTAAATCGAGCCTGACATTTGTATAGAAAATGGGCATTCCTATATAAATATTAGCCTTGATTTGCACGATTTTCTTTTACACATTATTTTTGCAAAACCAATCTACTCGTGTAAATAAAGATATCGATTGTAAATGTCAAAAAAACGAGATATGGCATTTTGCAGTCTATCGATTACCAGATAATTACATAGTATATAACACAGTACTGTATTTATAAATTTCAAGATAAAAATTTTTGATATTTTTAAGAAATTAGGCATGCATTGATGATCGATCATATTGATACATTATAGTGAATCATTCCGTACAAATTAAATGCTAAGGACAAATTATAAATCGCACTATAGTGAATACTACACTAAACGAAGCTGCCCTGTGCAAGAGATTCCTGTATGAAATGTTTTATTTATTTACAGTTACAGGTAAACAAAACATAAAGTTTACACTACCTAGTTTACGAAGTTATATCGCCAAAAAGTACATATATAATTTCGTAACAAAATTGTATTCATAAAATATATATTTCCGTAACGAATAAGATATTCAAACTTTTTTCTGGTTTTAATGTCGGATATTTTAATAGTATTCCTTATATCGAATTTTTACATCAATCATTTTTCCAGTAATAAATGAATTCAGATTTTTCAAAGCTTCAATAAAATTTATCAATAATCGAGTCGTACTTATATAATATAATTGATACATGCTCTATTTAAATATATTCACATCAGGTGATAAAGATTAGAAAAGTTCGTCAAAACTTTATAATTTTAAAATTATTCGGCATAAATTTACTTTAAATAAAATTTGCTTCTTATGAAAAATCGATTAATGGTATACAATTTAATCGCGATTTTATTTTTAAAATATATTTAGCATGTAGCAACACTCATGAAATTCTTACTCTTACTATACAACTGTTTAAAAAATTATTAAATCATCATATTGAATGAACTAAGCACATATAAAAAACAAGAGTGGAGAAAAACAGATTTATCTTATATTCAATATAAATTGTATGACGGAACTATAATCACGTCGATAAAACTTAATGAGAGTTTTCAAAATTCAATGTCAAAAATAGGAACTGGATAATTCTCAGTAAGCATAAAAAATGATCTGATTTCAAATATATGTTATAAACATGCTTTAACATATACAGCATATAGGATATTGCAAATGAATAATAAAAATTACAAAAATTTAGCATTTAATTTTTATTTAATTATCGATTTTTTTTTCTTATAATATATTGATAGATCTTACTTGTAACTATTGAATATAATGTAACCAGTTAAAATTTTCGTACTTTTAAGGATAATTTTTAACATTTATAAACTATAAATGAGGTATATAGGCATCAATATAAATTGTATGACGGAACTATAATCACGTCGATAAAACTTAATGAGAGTTTTCAAAATTCAATGTCAAAAATAGGAACTGGATAATTCTCAGTAAGCATAAAAAATGATCTGATTACAAATATATGTTATAAACATGCTTTAACATATACAGCATATAGGATATTGCAAATGCAAATGAATAATAAAAATTACAAAAATTTAGCATTTAATTCTTATTTAATTATCGATTTTTTTTCTTATAATATATTGAATACTTGTAACTATTGAATATAACGTAACCAGTTAAAATTTTTCGTACTTTTAAGGATAATTTTTAACATTTATAAACTATAAATGAGGTATATAGGCACATAATAATTTTTCAAGGACAGAAAACATTATAATAAAACAGTTAACTCTTTACTATTGTTTAAAATACGAATTTGCAAATTGCAATATTTAATTTTTCTTTCGTCAATCGATGAATATAAATTCAAAAACAGACGTTGCATCACATAACTTTCTGAACTTTACTGTAATTAACTGAAAGTATTAAAAGATTGATTAATAAACTCACCGCATCTTGAAAATTTCAGGAATAATGCAATAAACAATACCATCCGAAAACTTATCGACACCATTTTTAATAATCAAATATCCTTTTTAATCCCTCATTAAGTGGAGCATGATCACACGTGATATTTTAATCCATTCAGTATTCGTAATATTGTAAAATTAAAACCAGGAGCAGCGCTATATTAACCAGGATGTGATGAAACATAGGAAGGAAGAAAAATGAAGGAAACGAAATCATTGCGAGAGTTTATTACTTTCGAAATAATGTTTAAAACTAATAAATTTTTCGATAATCTTCCCAAGCTTAAAAATTTTATTTAACAAAATTCCTAGATTTTTAATCCGAATACTGTATAAAAATTATTGGTCGAATTAAATATTACATGATATCAAAACGGAAAAAAAAAGAAAGATTCCTTTACTTCGTCGGAACTCAAGCACGGATGCTTATTCATTAATAATGTACAAGTGAGTAATCTCTCCGTTATCACAATTTGTTACTTATACGTTACAAAATAAAAATTAAATTAAAAAGAGACATTTTTTCACCAATAAAAAATTTCATAAAGCTAACATGATATTTAAAATAGCATTTAAATCTGAAGTGAGTTAATTTTTTAAACTTATTTTACAGTTTTATTCTCTTTTGATATTACAAATCGCATGTTCGATTTTTCCCACAAATAAATGAATGTATTAAAATCATATATAACTGCTATATATTGAGATTCCGTAATGCAAATTATTATATAAGTTATTGATATATTGATTTGAGAATAAAATTATAAATCGAAAATACGGTATGTTATTTTTCAAGTCTTTGATTTGTTAGTTATAACTGAACAATACTTCCTTATAATTATGCTTAATACTTATACGGAAGTATTGTTCAGTTATAGGTAATAAAGCAAAACGTCAGTCTTGCTTTGTTATCTATATTAAAAATATTGTATTCGAAACATTGAGAGTAGAGAAAATAGATAATAAATGAATATAAATTTGCTATACTTACATATTTTCTTTGTTTTCAGTTATTCGAATATGCTTTGACTTAATTCGTGTATAGAAGGCGGAGAGATTTGATATAATTTCTGATGGGCAACTCAAGAAAACGATACATCAAATCTAGAAGAGGAATAAGCAGAATTCATATTCGCATTCAAATGATTATATTTATAGAGTATATAAATTTGATATACTGTATATCATATTTTGTATAATCAACAATAATTTATAGAAAGCAGATATTCAAATAGAATAATTTTACTTGCGATTAAAAATCCGTCTGACATTATTGTTTTAATTAAAGAAATTAAAATCATTTTATGATAGACAACAATCAATATTTTCTACTAAATCGTAAAAGCTGTTTTCATAGTACAGTACTAATATTTTTCCCAACTAAATTTATACTTTTTTTTCATTAAAACGAGAATTTAAAACAAACAAATCGATATCGATCATTCGGCCTTTTCCATTATTTGATTTTTTCGTAAATCTTTTTGTTGAAAATTCAAAATGATCAATTTCGAATTTATCGGAAGTGATCGAAATCGGATATAATAACTGAAAAACTTATTTTGGTATATCTCATAATATTATCCAATCTGAATGACATATATATCAATAGTATACACTATTGGAAACAGGTATGGAATCAATCCTGTTAGAAATGATCAATAATAAATCATATCAGAGAGGACATTTGTTTGTCAAAATGATATATTATGTAAATATATCATTTTTACAAATATATTACAAATATTAAATATATGTAAATATTATCCAAGTTAAATGAAATTCGTGTATATTATTGTGATACGCTAGAGAAATGGGCAACCTTTTTGTAAGGGCCACATTTAAAATTTTCAATCTGCCGCAGGCCGTACACAAGAGAAAAAGGAAAAAATAATTGTGTGTAAATCACAATTATTCATTCATATATGATTATAAATTAACATAGGTATACTTAATGTGATTTCTGGAACTGAGGTGAACGTAATACTCGTATATCCGAAATATTTAGTTGAATATTAATCATTGATAGTTTTAAATTATCGATATTTTTGAGATATCAGTCTGTTAGCCGATTTCTTGTTTACTTTTTATTGAACCCATTGTGGTAAAACGTGTTCGCATATATAAATTTCAGAAAACAAAGATAGCATTTTTGATGAATACTTTCTTAATTTGGGAAACTGATATTGTTTGATAAAAGTTTTATAAAAATATAACAAATTTTTTCTTGTGAAAGTATCTTTCAAATCTAAATTACAAGTTCTATTATCTCCAATTCATTTAACTGAAAAAGGTGCTGTAAAAATTGGTATTTCGTTTTCTTGGTTAAGGAATTGTTTATTTATTTATTTATTTATTTTGTTCGACGCAGGCTGCGATTGCCCACTCCTGAGTTAGAAGATAGTATCAGTTTTTAGCAAAATTTTTTTCTAATTCTTGGTTAAGGAATTGTTTTTATTTTATTTATTTATTTTGTTTATTTTGTTCGACGCAGACTGCGATTGCCCACTCCTGAGTTAGAAGATAGTATCAGTTTTTAGCAAAATTTTTTTCTAGCGGATCCAATAATATATGAGAATTTTATTTAAATTTGATATTATTTGCTAGCATATCATTTTGGCAAACAAACGTCCTGCCTGATATGATTTAATGTCGATTATATTCAACATGTATTGATTTTCTACAAGATTCCAATATTATGGATATATTTCGTTCAGATAGGATCATATTTATCCGAGATATTGCTCAAAAATAAATGAAATATCTTCTCTCTGTATGATCTAATCCTGATCTAATAACAAGAATTTTATCCAAATCGAATAATAAATAAATGCACTATTCTACTGACAAACAACGAACAACCTAATTCATTCATCCGTTTATTGCATTTATTGATATAATGGAAAGGACAAAAATAATCACTTCTATTAAATTGTTTAACTGTAACAGTAAATTAATATAGTGCAAAATTTAATAATTATTTCATCCGACTGTTAAAACGGTTATTAAGTTAAAAAAAATATCATTTAATATATTGAACTGTTAAAATTGAAACAATATCGATCATTTTCAATACGCTTGGTCCTCCAGTATGATCTAATCCTGATCTAATAACAAGAATTTTATCCAAATCGAATAATAAATAAATGCACTATTCTACTGACAAACAACGAACAACCTAATTCATTCATCCGTTTATTGCATTTATTGATATAATGGAAAGGACAAAAATAATCACTTCTATTAAATTGTTTAACTGTAACAGTTAATTAATATAGTGCAAAATTTAATAATTATTTCATCCGACTGTTAAAACGGTTATTAAGTTAAAAAAAAATATCATTTAATTGTATGACTCAATATCGGTTGACATCAAAAAATTATTTTTATAATTTAATTTCGATATCGTAAGCTCATGAACAGGAATAATCCTCTTAATTATCCTTATGTTATACAATGAAAAAGTATAAAGAAAAGATAAAATTTTATATTTATAGTGATTTTTAATATAAATTATCTTGTATTCGAAATAAATCAAAGAAAGCAAACATATAAACTAAACATAAATACGAAATTTAAAATACACTAAAAGTAACGTTATAGCTATTTTACAAAAGAAAAAAAATACAGTGGTACCTCGGTATACGTCCTTAATCCGTTCCAGATCCTTGGACTTATTCCTTAACATAAATACGAAATTTAAAATACACTAAAAGTAACGTTAGTTTTAATCCGTTCCAGATCCTTGGACTTATTCCAAATAGGACGTATACCAAACGAATTTTTCTCTTAAGAAATAAAGGGAAAATGATTAATTCGTTCCGATGAAAAAAATCCTATTGTTATTGGCATATTATACATTGATGGAATTGTATAAAATAATTTAAACACTCCTTAATACTAAAATACATAAATACAAAAGCAATTACAGTATATGAAATAAATGAAAATTTAACCTCGACTTTTTGCTGAGAAGAATCTAGTGCCTACTAAGATGGTGCTGAGAAAGGAGGGGGAGATGTTATTGTTTGGAAGGAGAGTCCGCTTCCAATAAAACTTCGGGAATCTGAAATTCTGGTGTTTTTCTCTTTCTATTTTCTGTCTTTTTTCCCTATTTGGACATTGTTGAAGCTTTTTGTTGACTTTTGGTTTGACTTTTACTAAAAATCAGTCCAAAGACAATGACTTTGCTTTTGCCTTTTCACTCAAGATGTTTCGGAAATATGACATTGTCTGGTCATTCCAGACAATGCTGTTATGATTGTTTGAACTTTTTTGGGATGGTACTTCTCTACAAGTTTTATATAAGGAATGTGTTTTTTAAGAGAACATACAACAGACTCATGCAAGTTCTACCAAGCGAGTCGATCGTATTCCAAACAAGGGTCGTATACCAAGCAAAATTTTTCGCATCCAAACAGGACGTATTCTAATGGGGACGTATTACGAGGTACCAGTGTATTTAAAATAACTATATTTTCAAGTGTGATTTAATAGTTTCATATATATATATATACATATATAAAGAAGTTTTAAAATTTCGGAAGTTGCCATTTTGAAACAGAAGCATGTGAAGATCGAAAAATTTGCCTTTATATGGGGAATCATCGCTCTCCTTTCTGCAATGCTTTGCAGACAATCATACAAATATAATGATAAAAATATAACTGAATAAATTTTTAATTATATTTTAGAAAAAAATTTTTTTTCATTGATTGTACTTTGATTGACATATGAAAATATTTTCAGAGTTATATTTTATCATTTCGGTCTTTAACTTCTATCTAGATAATTTAGCATCTTGAAAATTAATATTGCAACATATAAAAAGAATAATTCTCTAAAATATAAATCTCTAGTAGTAAAATAATAAAGATCTTAAGACATTGTCCTGTAGGGCTAGAAGCCTGCTCAACCAAGAAAATATTACCGGGATCCTTCTGCAAGATATACTACCCGTCTGAATCCTTTGAACGAGAGACAGAGATCAGGTTGATTCATCCAACCCGCCGGATAGAATATCCTTCTAGCCTCTCCTCTCATGTACAATCAGGGGCGGACTGGAACATATTTTCGGTTCTGGCATTATCCTGACAGCGGCCCATTAGTTAGACTTTGTATTAGGATTAATTCGCCGCACGGATATATTGTTGCAAGAACATTTTCCGTAAGATAAAAAAAAATACAGAAATACTTCAAAAAAATTAAATAATATTTTTGCAATATTTATTTGTCTTTATTTTATTTTTATATCTTAATGTCCTTGCGACGTTATATCTGTAATATATATTAAATAAATTAAATACATAGTATTTCTTACAAAACAAATTTAAACGACAAAATAAAAATAATTACCTAAAGTATAAGTCTTTATTTGTGTGCAAATAATAAAATATTGATAAATTTGAATAAAAATGAATAAGAAGAATCCGAAACATAAAAAATCGGTTCGTCGGCTGCCGGCCCATACTGTTACAATAGCACTGGCCCTTCTGGCATTTGCCAGAATGTCCTTATGTCGAGTCCCCCTCTGTGTACAATGTTGATGTAGGCCGTGCGCAACTACGCGCAAGTGGCGGCCGGATGGCCGAGTGGTAACGCGTTGGCGTACCACGCTGGAGGACCCGGGTTCGCGTCCCGGGTCTGGTCCCGGATTTTTTTCGGGGTGCTGGGCCCGGCCCGGTGATCCCCGTCCTTCACCCTCCGGCCCCCCTCCACGGGTGTGGGAGCAGCCCGTGGTTGGAACTGGCCCCGTCCCCTTAGTAATCTCCCTGAGTGGAAAGGGGACGTAAAATATGCAAAAAAACAAAAAAAAACTACGCGCAAGTTCCTTGCTTATATCTGCAGCATTAACAGCACCTAGAACTCAAAAAGATAGCGTTCCTAGTGATGGAGTGAGCACTCAAAGCGGATTCCAACCCTTTTGTCTGTCGATCGCGGACGATCGAAAATGGACGATCGAAAATCTCCCCCGATGCAGTCTATGTGCAGCCCGAAGACTGCCGCAAGTCACCATCGGCACAATATATCGACCGGCGGCGTGCAATGACTGGGCTCTGGCGCCTTGCCATAGTCGAATATCGCTCGGGGCAACTCCATGAGATTTGGCGTTCTTCCTAGGGAATTTGTTTCCCCTACAGTCCAAAGTCGATCACTTCTCGAATGGACACTGTTTAACATTTATTTTTCCGCCATTCATCCCATCATCACGGATTTGAGGCCCTTCATCTCGTACCTCACGCTGGACATAAATTGGGCCGATTCTTAATCCAGGACCCGCAGCAACTGGGCGGTCGAATGACAAACTAGAGCAGCCATTTTCAACCTGTTGGTCGCTGGCTGCATGTGGCCTGCCAAGCTTTTACGTGCGGCCCGGAACGCAAAGTCATGAATTTAATGAAAGCGCGGAAAAATAAAAATTCTGATATAAATTTTTTTTTAATCTGGAAAAAGAATTTTCCTGATTTGCTACGTCCTTCATGATACACTTATGATATTTTACAGGTGATAGGTCAGTTCAGAAACCACTGACCTATGGCATTCACGAATTGATAAGTCAAGAGTTTTTTTGTAGGCTATTTTTTAGAAGTCAGACTTTTTTCAGGGTTTCACTTTCTTCATTGATACCAACCGGTTGCTGACTGCTAATATAGTATGTTGCGGCCCGGTTAATGTAGCAAACAAATGTATGCGGCCCGGGGAAATAAAAAGGTTGAGAACCACTGAACTAGAGCATCCACCGGCGAAGGGTGGATATAGCTAGGTTTTACCGATCAATAGGAATTTCTTCACTTGAGACAGTGTCTGGGTGGACCGGCGCACGCTTTCCGAATTTACTCGACACTGAAGAACCTCTCTATAGAATGTCAAACGATGTCCGAGACGAATCATCTGACTAGGACATCCCACGACGGTCTAGTCTAGTGCTGTGAATCTATTTCGACACGTCGGATCGGGTGGTCCGGGGTACAGCAATGTCTGCACACGCTACGTTAGAATTGGGGATGGATATCTTTCTTCATAATATTGCCATACTCTAAGAGCCATTTAATTAATCTCTGTCACTATGAACGTATCGGCCCAGCTATACAGTTACAGACATAGTGACTGCCAGTAAGCCATCACGCACTCGTCAAGAGGGCTCCTCGGGGACGGAAAATGATCTAGTATGTTTGGTTATCTAGATGTCTTGTGAATAAACAACAGATAAACTGTATGTATACAACATAAGAAAATTTTTGAAAGAAAGGGCACATTACTAATTAATTCACTTTGGTCGAAAATAATTATTGTTTTTAAAATAAGTTCCTTAAAATAACTTATTAGTCAACAGAAAGTAATGATTCATTTCTTTATTAAAAATAATAACAAACATTTTTAATATATTATATTCACTATACTGAATATTTTTGAATGTATTTCAAATTTGCTACAGATTAAAACATCGGATTATATGGAATTAATTGCGATATAACTTTGCTATTTTCTAAACTAATCAGAAAACTTACAAAAAATTATATAACTTAAATAAACTGAAACTAAAACTTTTGATTTATATTTTGTAAATTAAATGTCGGGATGAATTAAGGAAATTAGTTTATAAAATTATTTGCAGCATAATTTTTTGCTTTTTAGTATTAAATGTAAGACTAGGTCTGCTTTATTATTGATATCGTTGTCGGGATAATTTTAATTTTATTCAGACTTTTTAATAATTAAAATAATTGTATGATAGATTTAAATAATTGAATCAAAATTTATTGCAGCTCATTAATATTTATGATACTACTTATTTTTTATTGCAATTAACAGTATTTATTGTTATTGTAAATAATTAGCCTATTTAATAATTAATTATATATTTAATTTTTAACACAGAATTAATGTGTTAAAAAGAAAACAATGTATAAATCTATAATATTTATACTATCTAATTATTTTAATTGATAAATAATAAATGATTAATTTCTATGAATATGATGAATAATTCATTATAAATTTAATCAATATTTTGTAAAAATTACGGTCAAATGTAAACATTATATTTTCAAAAAGCGAAATCCCAGCGCCGTAAACTTATACTTCAATTAATTGACAAATGAAAACATTTATTGAATTCCATTCCCTCCCCACAAATTACAAAGCACAAAACAAGAAATAGTTGACACACCTCGTCACTATGACATTGACCTACTTTTAACAAGTCGATACTACTGGACTTTCCAAAACACATGCTTAGCTATTTAAACGTTTTTATAAAGCGTTATGTCAGCGTAGCAGAGTGGCGCAGTGGAAGCGTGCTGGGCCCATAACCCAGAGGTCCGTGGATCGAAACCACGCTCTGCTATCAATATTTTTTTTTTCTTATTTTATCAATACTGTATTCATTCCTTAATATATTTATATAACAACAATTTATGCTTTCAAATTTTATAAATTTTATACAGACTGTATGATTTAAAAATAAAAATAAAATGCAGAATACTCTGTTTTTCATTTTTGATTTTTTTCATTAATTTTGCATTAATGCTTACAAAACTAATTACTCGAATAGTTCTTCATTTTAATATTATTCTTATTTCCTTCGTAAAATTTTTTAATATCAATTTCAAATTTTTTTAAACTTTTCGATAAATATCTTTAGTCGCTACTATAAGCGAAACAATTCTTATATAAGCAAGAGTATAGAATTTTTTAATCGATTATAGTACTGTACTATAATATATTTTTTATTAGATAGGATCAATACTCTACTGTATTTTTATTGTTTTGGGTTTTGTTTGATGAATTAAATAGGCATTCGTCATTTTAATTATATTAAAATAAATAAATCGTTATTGAAATTATAAGATGTAAATATAAACATAGAGAATTAATTATTATTATATTTTTGAAAAAAAAAAAAAATATATGATATCTTAAAAATGAAACTTTTTTAGCTATTATCGAGAATGAGGAAACAGTAATGCAAATCCGTGATTTGCTTCAATTATTTTCATACATTATTTATTGACTATATAATATACAAAGTGATTCATTCGTTTGTAAATCACTGTTCTGTTACTAAATCAAACTAGTCTAGATTAGAATAATCAAATAAAATTAATGTAGATTAATCTTAGACAAACTATAGCAAATTAGATAATTTGCTATAATTTATCTAAGATTAGTTTACAGTGAGTTTATCTATTATAATGTGACGTATATCAATTTTTGGATCATAACATAAGTAACGGTTGTATCAATGTTTTTAAATTATATATAATTACTTATTGTATTTAATTTGATCATAGTTGTTCAAATTATCATATTTAGAAGAATATTTTTTGTTCGTGAGATAATGGATAAAATTGTATTTAACTTTTATTTAAATTCCAAAACTATTGCTTTCAGTAATCACTATAAATATTTATTTAATTATGCTTTGACCTCTTTTAAAAAACTCATTGTTTCTTAAATATAATAAGCTTTTTATTTGAGATATTAGTTAGTACATGTCTTCATTAGTTGTTCGCTTAGTGAATAATTTAGTAAATAAACTAATAAACGAGTTAAACGCAACATAATTCATGTTTTGACACAGTCACACAAATCTATATAGAAACTGTATTATTATTAAAAGTTGTCCTAAATAAATAAGTGGATATAATTTAATTTTCATTACGACAAATATTCGTTTATTTAGATTAATTTCTAGCTTTATGGATTTTTTTGAAGTTAAAAAAAAATAGGAAATAATGGTTGATATCCATTTATTCCAGTAGGAAATAATTGTTGATATCTATTTATTGCAATATTGTATTAATTAAAAAAACTATAATCAATAAAAATTCCGTAATTTTTCTCAGATAAATAAATAAATTTAACTAGGAAAATTACTGAAGATTTACGGATTATAAAAAAATCAAAATATTGGCAAGTTTTCGTGATTATCAAGAAAAAATACAATATACAGTATATTATTTATTTATGCATTTTTGTCAATAATCACCGTATCAGAAAAAAAATTATAATAATTAAACCAATAAGGAAACGAAAAAATAAATAAATAAAACTGAAATCTAAAAAATTGATATTGAGTTAATAAGCAAATATTTTAAAACATGAAGAAAAAGAAATGATTAATAAATCATAAAATATATCAATATATTATTATCATGTGATTAAACAGCTAATGAAAATAGTAATTATTATTATATTATTGTATAATTTGACTCGTGGTACAGGTTTTACAGTATAACAGGCATATCAAACTCGCAGCTGTCTGTACTTTTCAGTGCGGCCTCTACACTACCATAAATATTTTTAAAATTCATATATATTTTACGTGTGTTAGATTACCAATTATCTGGGGTTGGATTATCCGGGTTGTGGCTTAATCACGATTAAACCGCAACTCGGAAATTATGTTTAATTATCGATGTTTTATCTTACATGCGCTATGTGAATGAATTTTAAACGCCCTAGAACTTTATTATATTTCAGATAATTGCCGATTAAAATTAACATCAAATTAAAATTTCAAATATTAGACTATAATAATTTCTTACTACATGTAAAAACAAAAATTTTTAAGAAATAACTGAACATTTGAATATATATACTATGCAATTTATTTATTTTTTTTTCATATTAAATGCATATTGTATTTAATTCCGATTTTTGCATATTTTGTGGATTATCCTAGAAATCGGTTATCCGTGGTAATTCATTTCCCAACTATCATGGATAATGGGGAATAAACTATATTTTAACTACTGCACGTAATTCATAAAAACAATAATAAAGTGAAATCTCGATAATTCGAATAATGAATTAAATAAACTTAATTTTATTTATTTTCTTTACTTCATTTATAGATGTAAAATTTAATTTCATTAACTTAATTTTTTTTTTCAAATTTTATTCTCCTGTAGATCAGTTATTTTTGTAAAATATAAACAATTGGGAATACAACTGATTTGAATGTTTGGTGATCCTCACAATAATAAATGGCTCTCAGCAAGATCTGAGTTTGACACCACTGTATTATAACCTGCGTCACAGCTATGAATTAACCTCCGTGGTGCATGACTTTTGTTTCTCATTAATGATAAAACATATCTATGATATATAAAGTATAAATAACTATTTTATTTACTCATCTCATTAAATATGAATATATATGCCCTAGATAATTATTAATAATACAGTATAGCTGTTGGATATCCATCAGATGTCTGTCAATAAAATTATCATCAATTGTCTTCTTGGTTATGCAACTGGATATAAAATATATTTTAATAATTCAAGTCTAATAAAAAATAATTTCATTATTCTGGAGAATTTTTACTGATTATAAATTATTTTATGAACTAATTATTCATTGTATATATACAGGGTGAAGAAAAACTTCGTCGTAAAATTTTGTGTACTGGTAGGGTCCTCGAAACAAGTCGAAAATGTCTAATAAACATATTGTTTAAACAGCAATTTTTCGAGTTATTACCCTTTTAAAGCTAGCCAATCACCATCGAGTACACAAAGCGTCACGACGCGTCGCATTCCCAAGACGCGACGCTCGCCTTTTTTATTATCCGGTAGTAAATAGGAAAGCGACGCGTCGTGACGCTTTGTGTACTCGATGGTGATTGGCTAGCTTTAAAGGGTTATAACTCGAAAACGGGGTGCCTAGACATTTTCGACTTGTTTTGAGATCCCCTATCAATACACAAAATTTTACGACGAAGTTTTTCTTCACCCTGTACATTATCTTTTGTTTCTGAAGTAGATATTATCTAAATATTTTAACTATAACAGATCTTTAATTTTTGAATATTTTGAATATGGAACAGTAACCAACTCGTTGAGATAAATATTATTTTTTACGACAGACATGAAAAAAAAAATTAAAAATGCAAAGGAAATGTTTTATTTCTCGTATCAGAAAGTAAAGCACTAAGGATGCAAAACTTATCAGAGATGAATCAATGTTTATTGATACATTAAGTTCCTTGTTAGTCATAATTTGTAATATTGCTTAATACTGTACATTCTTCTCTATTTGTAGGCCATTATTATAATTTTCTATTCAGTATACATGTACTGTAACCAAATTCTCTCCAAATTTAATTAAATTTTCATTTTTTAAATAAATTTCTATACTGCCATTAATTTAAAATATTTTCTTAAATAACAAAATTAGAAAGAATATAAATAAAATTGGCAGAATAAATTATAAATTCAATATTTATACTTTGGTACTAATAAATAAAAAATTTGATCTTATTTGGTCTCAGTTTTAAGCTAAAATTGGAAAAAAATTATACTTTCTATATTTATAAAATGGCTATTGTAATTATTTCAACAGCATCAAGAAAATTAAATGTTGTTACGAATGCATTATGTTATATATTATTATTAATAGTACTAATGTGCTATTATATTTAATATTAAATTTGACATTAAGTATTTATTTTTTCAACTTCGATACATATTAAGTAAAATTTTAATGAAATGAAAGTTAAAATTTGATGTAGCTAGCTAAAAGAAGTATTTAATAAATATAAAATATGATGCTAATACTTTAATAAAATATTTGGATACAAATTAAAGAATTAATTATATTTCAAATTAATTAATTAAATTATATAATAAAGTAATAATTAAATTAGTCCTTTTTAATTAAATTAACTATTAAATGCATTTATTAAATAAATTGTGTAATAATTGATTTAAAGGTTGGGATTCCCTGGTCTATATATTTATAGACCATGATGTGGCTATGCAAAGTTGAAATTTTTTTTTTAAAGCATTTGCGAGTTTATTACAAAATAATATCGAAAAACTTAAATTATTTGTGATTTAAAATTGAATTTTATTTATAAACCATGATGTGGCTATGCAAAGTTGAAATTTTTTTTTAAAGCATTTACGAGTTTATTACAAAATAATATCGAAAAACTTAAATTATTTGTGATTTAAAATTGAATTTTATAGTTAAATGGCATTAATGCACTCCATATTGACTGTTTTTTTTTGTACAGAGTACTGCATCTTTTAAAACAATTTGAAAAATTTAAAACAATTCTTGAAAACCAACACAGTATGTTTTAAAGGATGCAATACATGTACAAAAAATCGTAATGATTACTATATGCAGTTAAATTTTGAGGAAGCCTTTAATAAATTATATAATAAAGTTAATTATTGAAATATTGACAATCACGTGATGTAAAAACACATATTCAACACTAAATAAATTCGTTAAATTATTATATATTATGCTCATAATCAAGCTTATTTATGTAATTAAGTACTGTTAAGTTACTCTTATTGACATGTTCTGATCATATATAACTATAGATATAAAATATTTTAACATATAATCTTCACTTTCTTGATTTTATTAATTTTATTTCCAAGCATACTTCAAATTACAATATATAATAAATACTTTTTGACAAACTTTGTATGACTGATATTTTAATAAATTTACTAAGTCACATCATATTTTAGTAATTTATGCAAAAATTTAAATGAATTTGTTGATGAATTTTGTAATTGTATTATCTTGTTCTGTGTAAAATTTCAAGAGAATACAACAGATAATTTGTTGTATACAGTATGCTAATATATGTTTTAATATAACATCATAAAATATTATTTATTATTTTCATTTTTATGATTAAATTATTTATTTGAATGTTTTTTAATGATTTTTTTAATTTATAATTATTTATTATTTTAATGCTTAAATTAGTACAGTTTTCTCATTAAATCTACTGATCATGTAAATAATTTTCCGCATATAAACAGATTTGGGTTTAATTTTTTTTTTCATTCATTAGAGTCTATACTCTTTTTAATCTATTAACATTGCAAGAATGAGCTTCTCTTTTTCCTAATTTTAAAGGCTTCCTCAAAATTTAACTGCATATAGTAATCATTACGATTTTTTGTACATGTACTGCATCCTTTAAAACATACTGTGTTTTCAAGGATTGTTTTAAATTTGCCAAATTGTTTTAAAAGATGCAGTACTCTGTACAAAAAAAAAAAAACAGTCAATATGGAGTGCATTAATGCAGGAATTGTATGTAAGGAATTGAACAATTAGAACACCTGTTTATGGGCTAACACAACTCAACCACTGTCATACAGATGCCTGAGTTTAACATCAAATTGAGAGGCAAGCTGGATTTGGACATCCATGCTGCTTTATTTCAGCATCTTAATCCCTTGAGTGCCTTTGCTGTTTATAGACATCAAGGCTGCAGAACAAAAAAACTATAGAAAAGTTAGATATAAAAAAATCAAGATTGATTTTATTAATCCAGCTTTTGCAAATCTGAACGATTTAGTATAATAATAAAATATCACGAAGTACAACAAAATAATCATACTTTGAAATTTGATAATTCAATGTAATATAATTTCTGATTTTATAAATAATTTATTCTACACTAGTCATTTTTTCTATTTTAGGATAATTTAGGTGATTATAGATGAGTTTTAAAAAGACCATATTTTTAATCTTGATTGGACAGATGCAAAGATCAACTCTCAGTGGAGTCCATGACTATAAGCAGTTCCAAATAATCCTTATAGAGCACAATGCACGTTTTGCTCAAGAAATTTTAGCCTTAGTAATATAGGCTGACAAGCAATAGTCATGAATCTAATAGAAACAGTCCTTATGTATTTATTAGAAATCAAGTAACATACAAAATTTTGTTGTATAAGATGTAGTCACCTATTCTATCAACATCTGAATCACCATCAAACTCTGAAAAAGCTGTTTGTGATGAATTTCTTATCTAAAGAAGAGTTTAGAAGCCAAAATTATTTGGGCAATAACAATTGTATCTTCACATAGTTCCTATAATGTTTTTAATGATGCATCAAATATTTTTGATACATCATTATTAACTATTATGCATTTAAATATATTATCAAATATATTTAAATGCATGTTCCCTGATAGTGAATTAGCCAAGACTTTAACAGTATGACATACAAAATTATCCTATTTCATATCATTTGAAATTGCACCTGTTTTTAAATTTTGTTTTCAGAATTATCTGGTACTGAATTTGTTTTGATGAAGCTTTAAATGCTATCTCATAGAGAAATCAAGTGGATCTGTATATAAGATTCTGGATGAATGAGAAAAATGTAGCTAGTACAAAGTATCTAACTTCAGTTTTCATGAGCCATACCACTGCTGAAGATCTTAAGAAAAATTATATGAGAGATATCGGAACTGGACAGAAAAAAATTTCTTCAAATATCTATGGATAGTTTATATTAGGTAGATATTCAAATATCTACCTAATATAAACCTAAAGTTCTTAAGAGAAGTTATAAGTCTTGTGAAATAAATAAGACATAGGTTCTTGTGGTTTACATGTTATACATTGTGTTTTCACAATAGGATATAAAGCAACAGAATGGAATTTGAATGAATAACATTTTTACAGCATCATATCAACAATTTAAAGACATCCCTGCTCGAAGAGCAGATTTCATTGCCATTACTGAATACTCAGTTTTTCATTTAAAGTATTTTGTGAAGTTAGGTGGCTAGAAAATATACCCATTGGCAGATTTCATTGCCATTACTGGATACTCAGTTTTTCATTTAAAGTATTTTGTGAAGTTAGGTGGCTAGAAAATATACCCATTGGTAACATTTGTAGAAATATTTCCGTCTAAAAAAATATATTGAGAACTCTAAATCTCTACACACAGCTATACAAGCTTTTTTAATTTTCTCAACTAAAAACGAGTTTCTTTTAACAAAAATTTTTTTCTGTTAGTAGCTGCTGTGCTTGATTCTTTGTTAAACTTTCCAGACGACAAATCTTTTGGTGTCTTTTTTTTGTATGAAAGTTTACATAATGTAATCAATCAATTTATGAACAAATTTATTAAACATAATGTTGAATGAAGCAGCAACATCACAAATTATTGAAAAATTGACGTCCTTGATAAAAATAACTACTGTAGCATAGTAAACATTGTTGCTGTGCTCAGCGAACCAGTGTTGCTTTCTCTGAACAAAAATGAAGTTAGGATTGTTACAGATCACTGTCATCTTAGAAGACATCTTCACTTGATTGGGCTTGCTGATAGCCATGTGTAGATGATGTCAGTATGAGGAGGAAACTCCTCTTCACATTTTATATGTGTATCTGTCATCTAGAAGACATCTTCACTTGATTGGGCTTGCTGATAGCCCTTTGTGTAGAGAAAATGTTAATATAATATGGGAGGAGTATACATGTGTAGATGATGTCAGTATGAGGAGGAAACTCCTCTTCACATTTTATGTGAATGTGTTGCCCTTTCGTGGCTTAGGCGTGATCTCTTGGGGACGTATTTTTCCGTTCTGGAGGATATGGCTTAGGCTTGATCTCTTGGGGATGTATTTTCCTGTTCCCGAGGATCTTGCTTCTGTGTTGAAGAATATAGTGTCGTTTGTTCGTAAGACAGGTTTTTTTCTGGGATGATTTGATTGGGGGTGCACAATAGACCAATGTTGGTCGCAGTGCTTGGGCTGAAACAGGCCCCCTCCCTATTGTACTACTACTAGTAAACATTAATTATAGGAATAGCTGTCTGGACGTTCTCAAGCAAAAAGTGGAGCTTCAGAACTTCAAAAAAGAGACTTCAGGTTAGTGCTGAGATTTTCTTTTAAAAATGACAAAAAATTATAGGCTTGTGTCCTTTTAAAATTCCTATTTGTGAAATATACATCATGTCTAGATCCAAAATTTGTCTTGTCAAATGTAATTTTATGCTAAACATAAATGGAACATATATTAGAATTTCTGTATGAAAAGCAAAGGATTAATCTATTTCTTGCAGAGTATGCAAAAAAATTTGATTATTTAATTTAGCAAATCTAAAAGTAAATGGAATTCTATCTTTTTTGAAATTTTCAAACTCAGATCATTTAGATCAGCACTTCTCAAACTTTTTCATTCATGACCTGCTACTACTATTATTTTGGACATTTGTAATTCAAAAATGTAAAATTAATAATTTAAAATTAAGTGATCATTATTTTTTTTAAAATGATATTATCAGATTCTATATTCTACAGAGAAATTTTATAGTTTAATTCCATCTCAATGACACAATATTTGGAAGGCTAAAATCTTTACATCAAAGCAGTAAATACTTATTCAAAATTTTTTTTGCTATTTGACATAGAACTTAAATTTTTCAAATAATAATAATAATACATTGACGATTGATTTAATATGGTTTAATGCTGATTCTAATATATTTAAATATATTTTTAAATATGAATTATTTTTTAAATTATTTATTAAAACTTGGTTTAAATTAAAATAGCAATTGAAATCAATAATAGAGAGGTGGAAGGACAATCAAAATGGAACAATTTATAAAGAAATATTGAAAGGAAAAAATGGATTCAACATAGTTCTTCCAGAAAAAGTTAAATCTAAAGTTTTAGTATAGCACTAACATGGTAAAAACTTTTTAACTATATAAAATATATGCTATTATAATATAAGCAGCTTAGTTAGAATAGATTAAGTTACTATTATTATATGAACTGTTAAAATAAGTAACTTAAATAAAAAACAAAGTTAAAAATGATATACATCTTATATAAATTTAAGCAAAGCATAGAAACTATCACTATGGCAACATATGACAGATGTCTTTCTTCTTTTTCTTTTGTATGGTAAACTTGATGACTAAATTTTGATTGCCCCTTTCCACTCAAATAGAGTACTAAGGGAGCTATATAGGCCAAGATTAAATTAAAAGCAAAATGTAGAAAGCAAAGAACCATTCCAACTTAATCTATGTGAAAATGTAGAAAAAACAGACATTCCAACTTAACCTATGTGATGACATGTTGTAGAAAAAGCAAAGAACCTTTCCAATTTAACCTATGAGATGACATATGTGAGAGTAACCCAACCTATTCTATGTTAAATAGAAACTTAGAACTATGTTAGTAGAGATTAAGTATTATGTTATTAGAAACCTAGAACTATGTTAGTAGTATATCTAGAAAGTATGTTAAGAGGAAAAGAAGTTAGTAAAAGACTTACAATGACTTATAATGACAATATAATGTCACAACTTAGGACTAGACTTATATCTATAATCAACATATCACAGTCACTCAACTAAAGAATTGTCATTTCTATTACCATTTACTTAATGATAATGAAATGTTTCAAGATGCAGTGAAAGAACATTTGGAAAGTCATAAAATTGATTTTAATTCTTTCTCATGGAAATGCTACAATATAAAGTGGCTTCTCCATAAAGATATGCTTGTTGAAAATCTAAGAGAGCATTCATTAATTTCTTTACATACTGTATGTAATGGAATTAAAACTCATGGAGTTTTGAATGTATCCATAACAAAAGAATTGAAAAGCTATACTAAGACATCACATTCACATTATCAGAAAGCTTTAGAACATCAAAAGAAATTTCTTGAAGAAAGAAAAAGAGAGTAAAAAAGAAAAGCCATTGATCAAATAAAGATGTTAGTTGAAAAAAGCAAAGCTTGTTCAAGAATCAGCAATTGAAGAAAAGAACATATAAATGTCCAAATTGAGGAATTATCTAAAGCAGTGCTTCTCAGTGTAGATCGCGACCCCATATAAGGTTGCGTAACAAAATTTGGGGGTTGCAGGAATTTTATCAAATGTTTTAATTCGTATTTCTAATTTATATACCTCTATCCAGATCGCAAATATATTTTCTCAGGTAAAAAGGGTCGCCAAGTGGAAAAGTTTGAGAAGCGCTGATCTAAAGTATGAAAATAAATATTTAAACATCTTTTTTAATTTCATTCATTTCAATTTAAAACTATTTATCAATTTGTTAGTTTTTCATAGTTAATAAACAGAACTGCAAGTTCTGAGTTATACATTAAGTTTTAATTGATTTTTTTTTTTTTTTTTTTTTTTTTTTTTTTTTTTTTTTTTTTTTTTTTTTTTTTTTTTTTTTTTTTTTTTTTTTTTTTTTTTTTTTTTTTTTCCCCTTAGTGAATTATTTGCACATTTTTAAATTATTCCCAGCCAACTCAAATTGCTCTATGGGCCATCTGATGACTTTCCAGTTTTTGCAGCCCACACACTAGATAAAACAATATTTTTTATTTAATGTGCTATTTTATATTTGTTTATTTACATAATTTTGATGAGATATCAAATCACATAAAAGTTTATTAAAAATCAACACTAAATTTTAGAAAATTTTCATTATAAAGACACTCATCAACATATAAATCATATCTCAGGCTGTAGGTTGACCAGGCTATATTTATTCCATTTAGATAATTAATGTTGAACTTGTCTCCTCACCTGTTCTTTAAACTATTTTGCAAATTACTCGGGGAGTTCGGACCAGCGTCAGGGCCTACCCGTGGAATGCCTCAGCTACGCGGCGCGTCTGTCGTTGCGACAGATGCGACCGTTTTGGCAGGCAACTAACAGCCAACTCAGAACTGGCACAGACCAGGGGATTAAAACAAAGCATTGCGATGGCCGAAGGCCAGTGTTGACGCAATGTGATTTCTGCCCAGTGCTCTGAATGTCAAAGTAATATTTATCTGTTATGCTAATGTGGAAAAGGACAAATTTTTTTTAAATAACCTGGAAAACCTGGAAGTTAAGTAATTTTATTATTTTGTTTGAGTGGCAATCCTGTAAATGTTGCATTTAATGGGTTAAAGAATATTATAGCCAAAATTGTTTATTTAAAATATAATTAGTATATTTTAAAGTGTTTCTATTTAACTTAATTAATGAAATTAATTTCTTTATTCTATTCTAATCAATATACAAGATATTTTTTCAAATGTAATATATATTTGCTTCAAATTTTCAAACAGATATTTTTAAAAACTTATCTATTGATAGTTAATGGAAGATAATAAAACTCTTGGTGAATATGGATTGAACAGTGCAAATGCAAAAGCTCAAGATCCCGCTACTGTTGGACTAGCATATAAAGATCTAGGTTAGTATATTATTATATAGATTCCAATTACTATAAAATTACTGTATTGCAAGCGACGGCTTCGTTTCCTTTTTGATATGTTTTTAGTATATTTTTAAAAATAAACCTTCTTTTTATTTTCTGTATCGTATCTTAGTGTGTCTAATTCCCGTGTTCTGGACCCCTTGTGCCAGGACTCACACCTGCTCAACAATTCGGTTGCACCAACGCGTATATACTGCCTCGAAACCTTACAATTCCGTGAGAGAGAATATTGGATGCCTTATATATGATAATCCCTTTCCTATTTGTTTAGCAAATCTCTTGATTGACATATCTATATACAGTGTTTATAAAGCTCTCTAAAAATATAACTAGCAGATCACCATCTAATAGATAATCAGAGAACTATACTTAACGACAGTATTGGAAGTCAGTATTTAGTCTATGGGAGATCTGAAGTTCATTTATATCACTATGCTGATGATATAATCCACTAAATAATTTGCAATGTTACAGTAAATTGTCATAAAATAATGACAATTTTGATAAATAATTCATAAGCTTTGAATAAAATTATGATCTTAACATGATTTTAATATTTAGTAAATTATCTATGTGTCTATAATACATACTGTGATCAGATGCGCACTGATGTTCTGCTCATTCCAATATTCTGTGTTCTAAATTGGTGGAGAGTTGTAATTTTAAGTTGTTCTCGAAAGGCTGCATGATTAGCTGTAAAACAAAGCAAATCGCTTTGAATGTTTATTCGAAATTGAAAATCCAGAGTTAGATTATATAAAAATAAACATTGTTCTTACTGACATTGTTACCTTTTACATTGAAATCAACTATTCCATGGGCATTAATACTATCACAAAAGTTGGTAATGCACGCACCCATAAACTCAATATTGACTTCCAATGCTGTCGTCAAGTGTAGTGGCCACTTGCAAGTATATGTACAGTCTGACAGAAAGGTTTTGACATTATCGGAAAAGGTTCAGCTTTTGTTCAATATGCAAAAACTGAGTCATTATTGCAGTTGTTGATTGTTGTAGGCTACAATGTGAGTTGCAACCATTCCATTGGTTGATTAGTCATTATTTATTGTAGTTAACAATCCACCCTACCGACACGTAATTAAATGTGCACTCATCGGTTCCGTTATGTTAGATTCGTATAAAAAGATATGTATATTTCGGAAATGGTACCGATTTCACCTATGATTCTTTAATGACCTTCGACCTATAGGTTGTCTCTTTCGTTTGGTACTATTTTTGTCGGCATTACAATCATTGAAATTATACCCATAGTAATGTATGTGAATGGCTTTTGGTCGCCATGTTGTCACATCATACCTTCGCGCAAGAATACAACTGAATTTTCTCTTTCTAACTTATACTATCATTTTAATGACGTCAGGAAAATTCAGTTTAATAAGTGAATAGCTTATCTTCAATCGGTTTAAGTAGATATTCCATCCAATTTGCATGGTTGGCATAACTCTGTAGACGAGATAAATTGATTCTAAAATTTTTCAAAGAGACGTCCACATTAGTCAAGATACCAATCTGAAATCACCTGTCAAAATTAGACAGTTCTATTGATAAAATTCAATCGGTTTAAGTAGATATTCCATCCAATTTGCATGGTTGGCATAACTCTGTAGACGAGATAAATTGATTCTAAAATTTTTCAAAGAGACGTCCACATTAGTCAAGATACCAATCTGAAATCACCTGCCAAAATTAGACAGTTCTATTGATAAAATTCTCACGAAGACTACGTCATCATCGTTCTCCGAGCAACAACGATAACCACGCGTACTGTACTGTACATTGATCATCGCTAAGACTAACGGATAGTAATAAACAGGCAAATAAAATGCTTAATAGGCAAGAAAAATATAAAAATAAATTGAGTGCAAGATTTCAAACCCAGATAGATTATACTTTTATTTGTAAATACTCAAAGGCCTCGTTGTTATTTTTCTATACTTACACATTACCAAAAATATTAGATAATATTTATTTCTTGACAGATTCAGATATATAAAATATATGTAAAAATGAAATAAATATTTTGTCGTGTTTATGACATCATTACAATATCTGTTGAATAATAATTTTACATTAATTCACAAAAATCTTCCATTTTAGCTTAACTGAATGGCTTTAGAACTGCCATGTGCTGAGATCTATGGATTACACATTTGAGCAAGCAAAACTTTTCTGTTTTTAAACCGTACGGTCATTTGCCAGCGGTCAGAATGTCTAATGATGTCAAGAAAGATTAAGTGGGATTCGTGGCAGTGTGCCTCGAGGCATGTACATTTTCAAATGAGCAGCGAGAATAGGGCCGACGAGAGGAGAAGGATGATGGGGTAAAATTACCCGGCTCGGGATTCACCAGGGCCTGCATATCAGCTCACAATTTGTTATTTTACTTGCCAATTAGCCGTAAGAAGACTGAAAATTAGAGTCCGAAGTGGGAGTAATAAATTGTCCCAACCTTATAACTCTAAAATTACTTGGAGCCCATGTAAATTTTTCTTTGATAGAAGTCTGCTGGTGTTGTGAAATCAGACTGCATTTTTCTTCTTCTAGTTTTTCTAAGTATAAGTCTTTTATTAGAAGTCTGCTGGTGTTGTGAAATCAGACTGCATTTTTCTTCTAGTTTTTCTAGGATAATTTGATTTTCAATTTTATTTCAGAGCCACATGTATGTACCCAAAGAGCCGCATGTGGCTCGCGATCCGCAGTTTCCCGACCCCTGGGTTAGACTAAAGAGCAGTAATAAAACAACAAAAGAAGAGTAATAGATACACGAAAAATACGCAAAATAACGCCTGCAAAATGAATTAGAGCCGCGAGATGGTACAATTTTAATTAAAGTCCGGTAAAAGTAGTACCAAGCGAAAGAGATTAATCTATAAGTCAACGATCACAAAAAGAAACAGGAGTCAAATCGATGATATATTCGAGATAAATATGCGAGATTAAAATATCTGCTATCAAAATTATTTTTAAAGCGTATAATTTCTAAATGAATATTATAAAAATGTATCAAATAGTTCAATAGTTATCCCTGAGATGACATGAGGAATTTTAACGTCCGACATTTTGAAACGGCTGATGATAATTAAACATTAGTGGAAGTATCATCGAGATCATCTTCAATAGATTGATCTTCCAACTGACAAGTGAGTACTATAAAAATATATAAATTAGTTCAAGACATATAAAAAGATTATCTTATGAATTTGAATGATCACCTTATACAATTGAGATCAAATCACAAAACATTCTTACGAAATTCATTAAAATCGGATAATTATTTACTACGTATTTCAAAATTTATTAGAAGGTAATACTGAGATTTGCATCTTATAAGTTTCACTTTTCTTCGAAAAATAAGCTGTTATTATAATATAGTACAATCTTTTACTATATTTATTATATTAATATGAATAATTCTTTATCCTTTATCGATCATTACATTTGTTCACGACAGCAACATAGGAAAGGAGGAACAAGTGGAGACAATGACTCATCTGGTTTTTCCCTCTTACATTATTGCGTTCAGGAAAAGCTAATTTAATCTAATTGAAAAAATTTCGTTATTAATTTTTTATTATTTTCGATTTTTATATATTCAAAATAATTATGTTAAAAAATTCATCGAAATCTTCAATTTGTAAATAGGATAAGAACTATATTATATTAATTTTAGAGTGATTTTGATTTGCTTCTTTTTTCCAAGTTCAAGAGTACTGTTTCTGGTAGAAAGAAAATTACACATGAAGTTTTATAGTTTAATCCGTATTAGGATAATTATCACTTCGAAATGAACTATAGATAGATTTTTAGCATCAGAAAAATTACTACAAAACATAACGTGATTTTTTTTCCTGATTGTAATATTTATACTCTCTGAAACCGGTTTATGATGAGGTAGCGAAATTATAGATACGACAATGACAATGACTTATTTATAACCTGCAATCTCTACATGAGTTTTACATATTTAAAGATTATAAAAGCAAATCATACAGCAGCAGAGTGGCGCAGTGGAAGCGTGCTGGGCCCATAACCCAGAGGTCCGTGGATCGAACATTTATAACCTGCAATCTCTACATGAGTTCTACATATTTAAAGATTGTAAAAGCAAATCGTACAGCAGCAGAGTGGCGCAGTGGAAGCGTGCTGCACCCATAACCCAGAGGTCCGTGGATCGAAACCACGCTTTGCTATCATTTTTTTTTTCTTTTTTAAATATTTGTATATAACATCATGTTTATAAATGTATAATTATTTTGTGATTGATAAATTAAATCACTTAACTCTAATAAAAGAAATTTCATATACACTCAAAAAATTCTTATTATATTTTTCGTCTTATTTAAAAATTTATGGAAGTAAGTTTGTTTTTTCAACACTTATTAAATCATAATCATAAACAGGTACTGTATATTATAATACAAAATATACAGTAAAAAATAATAAAAATTTTGTGCTTAATATGATAGTCAATTATCATAATGAATAAATATTAATATTTTAAATGAATATTTAAAATATTATGAATATTTTAAATGATTATTACAGCAATTTAAATAATTTTAATCAATATATCGCACACGTATTTCTAAAGTGACACGTCAAAAACGAACGTTTTGAGAGCACACGTATTTCTAAAGTGACACAAGTCAAAAACGAACGTTTTGAGAAAATTGGAAAAACTACGAAATCAGCTTAACTAAAAACCATTATATAACTAATAATTTTTTCAAAATTTGTAATCTTTTGAAACCATTTTCCTAAAAAATGGTTTCAAAAGATTGATTGGATGGAGGATTGCTTCCCAAGTTATAAAATGGTGCCAACATAAGAATGCAAGTTTTTGACTTGTGTCACTTTAGAAATAAAAAAAAATTATTTGAATTATGATTTAATGGAGAAAAATTATATTATAATTTTTCTCCATTAAATCATAATTCAAATAATTTTTTTAAGCAAGTCACATAAATAACAATGACCAAAGAGCAACGATAAAAGTAATTAACACCTGGTCAATGCCGATTCTGTCAACATTAACCAAATTTTATATCTATAATATGAAACACTGAACCACGATATTAATTCCATAATCGAAAAATTGTTAAATTAAAGATTAAATTTTATGTGAAAACCTTTCTTTTTATAACAATAGTCCTAAAAAATATATACACTATATTTTAAAAAGTTTTTGATTCAACATGTTTCCTCATTGAGCATGTAATTATCGAGAAATTAATCTAAATAAATATATTAAACAATAGTAACATAATATAGAATGGTAGTCCCAAAGCTGGAGTGAGCATCTCTAAGTGTGCGTAAGAAATTTTCAGGGATGAAAGTATTTTTGTTTGTCATAATGAATATTTATTGCACATGGTGCGTGCTATTATCCTCTACTGATAAAAAGGGTGCATGATATTTTTCTTTATGGATAAAGGAATTAAAATAAATTGGGGATCGCTAGTCTAGAACAGATCATTTAATTAAAACTCAAGTTCTAGAAGGCTATGTAGTACAATTAATTCGAATTCAATAAATGATAATTAATACTATTGTAAAATCTTCTGCAGAATGTCCTACAATATTATTATATTTTGTGACATTAATTAAAATTTTTCATGATTACGGATAAAGAATAACCATTATATTTTTATCACTATATTCGAATATTTTAATTCCTTCTGAACAGAATATGTTTGTAACGGTTCGAATAAATTCGTTCTCGAATAATTTGAATTGAATAAAATTCGATTACTTAGAAATTCTTTTTTCAGAAAGGTAAGCAACATCAAATACAATATTAAATTTAATAAATTTATTATTTGTTCTGTTTGCATTAATACATGTTTACATTTATAACAGATTTCATCTATAGCGTATGAAAGATGATAAAAAAATATTTCGTGATATTGTTGATTTGTATTGTTAGAACGAAAGAAAAGATATTTGTCTCGACAAGTAATGATGTTTTCAGAAGAGACAAAACTTCAATACACAATTTCGTGGCAAAATCGAATATAATTGAGAAGATTCGATTCAATGCTGCAGAGATAAAATCGATCCTAGATTACGTAAACTATATCAGAAATACCGTTAAACCACAATCTTCAGATATGCGAATGCTAGCAAGTTTCTTTACTATTTTATTTTTTTATAAATGGATTTATATAATTCAGGAATTTATTTTATTTTTTAATAATTTTAAATGAATTCAGAAATGCTTTATAAATGGATATATTATATAATTCAGGAATTTATTTTATTTTTTAATAATTTTAAATGAATTCAGAAATGCTTTCATCCTGAAATAAATTATTTCATTGATTAATCCATTTAAAATAAATAATTTTCGTTAATCGATACAGGAATCCCTTGATTAATGCGGGTTTGAATAATGCGGTTTGATATTAGTGCGCTAAAAAAAATAAACTAAAATTAGTGCGTTTTGAGAGAGGGGAGAAAAAATACATATTTATAATTTTGATATTTTCCAGGATTCATTGTGATTATTCCCATTGATTTTTTAGTTTGACCGCACTAATCAAGAGATTCCTGTAATTTAAAATTTTGAAGAGAATCATAAATAAAATATAGATTCGAAATTCTAATAAATATTTTCGCTATTTTTTGATTTTTCAACGGTGTTGTTATAGTCTATGGACAACATAACTTCTTTAAACCACAAATCCTAATTTTCTTTAAATTACTGACACTTGAAAAGAGTCCACAATACAACAATCTTCAGCAAAATTTCTAAATAAATTAATAATAGAATATTTTAAATTAGGATAGTTAGAATTTCGATACCATTTTAATCATATTCCTTAAAATATCTGTTTTAACAGAATCATTAAATGGGACACACATTTTATTTATTTTTAGCTATATTATATATTGAATGTAAGAAACATTCTCAAGAAACATCATATGTAGAATGTAATTACCGTTAACAGTAATTTAATAAAATTATTTAAATAAGCAATATTATTAAGTACTGTATTAAGAAATTTTTCATAATAATATTTTTAAATTGTCAAAAAACATTAAAAAATGTATTTGAAAACTTGAAATGTTTCCTGTATTATACATACTGTTGAGAAATTTTGTATACACCCATATTATGATTATTATTTTGAATTTTTTTATTTAATACATACAAACTAGTACTTATATCTCATGTATCGGATGAAAGTAAGAATATTGTAATTATTTATAATTAATGGTGTTAAAATTATGAATTACGAAAAACGAGATTGATATACATATGCAACGATTTTTTAAGCTTTTTAACTTCTATTAATAGTTTATTTAAGTACTGTATTGAATTGAAGATTATGTGTTTATGTATTTGAAACAACAATTTTTGAATATATATTTAACCCAATATATTTTTAATGATACGAACATTTAGGTATGGAGTAAAAATTTAGCAGATTTGGCAGAAGAATGGGCCGAAAACTGTCAAGTTAAGTTCGGTCCATCCGGCTGTAGGAAAAATATCACTCAGCTCATATACAATGAACCAGAGGGAAATTCCTTTCAAGCTGTAACACCATTTGTTAAATGGAGAGAGGAAATGAAGAATTACGATTACAGTACGAATAAATGTAAAAAAGACCCTTGTGTAAATTATAAAAAGGTATTGTAACGTTTCGTAATTATCAAAAAATAAATAAAACTTGATTATGTTCGTTTATTTATTTGAAAATAACTTATTTCAGTTAATTCATTCCAAAAGTCATTCCATAGGCTGTGCCAGAAGGAAATGTGAAACTTCCGATAATATCACTAATTTTGTTGTTTGCAATATTTATCCGTAAGTATAAAATCTGTTGTCTTATAATATAAGACATATAAAAAAATGCATAAAAAGGCATAAAAATATAGAAAAAAATATAAGATACAGTCAAACCTCTTTAAGCCGCCACCATCGGTTCGAAGGTCCTCTCTGGGGGAATAACTATTTCTTGTATATTTCAATTTTTCTGAGATGGGATTCTTGAACACAATTGTTGTATGTATGGCCTAGTTATTTTGACAAAATGATGAATTAATGATTATCCCAATGTATAGATGAACAGTTCTTTAAAGAATAAAAAAAGTTTATAGCTAGTTTTTTCTTATATGCTAAGTTTTATTTAATGCTTAAGTAATGGGCAAAAAAAACTTTTTATTAAAACAAAGTGTACAAATAAAATAATTGCATCCTAGATCGCGTTAGAATGTAAACAAGATGGCGGATTTCTGATATAAAACAAAAAAAATCATTCTAAAACGCTAAAAGTAAGATAAGATAATACATTTTATAATCTATATTAGACACGTAATCTGTATTTTATAAGTATGTACAGTCAAACCTCTTTAAGCCGCCACCATCGGTTCGAAGGTCCTCTTTGGCGGTAAAGGAGGGTGGCAGTTTATGGAGGGTTTATGGTAACATGTGAGAGAACATGTATAGACTAGAATGACATTGTTTCATTTAATTAAAGGTGATCAGAAATAAATTGCTGAGTAGCAGAAGGATTTTTATTTTTATATTCACAAATTAAAATCTTTTCGTGAACATCTAATGTCGTTTTTGACATTTTTCCGATTAAGAAACAGCAATGATACTCAAAACAGTTGATTTATAAAAAAAAAACGGTTTAAACTCTTCTTCTTCCGCAAAGTCGAGGTTATGGCTCTCCAGTCTTATAACGATACTCACAACAGTTGACTTTTATAAAAAAACGGTTTAAACTGTTCTTCTTCCGCAAAGTCGAGGTTATGGTTCTCAAGTCATTTAAACTGTTCTTCTTCTTCCGCAAAGTCGAGATTATGGCTCTCCAGCTATTTTAAACAGGTATTTTGTAAAAATCCGTTTAAAGTTTTGGAATAGCTCATTTTGAAACTCTTCTTCTTCCGCAAAGTCGAGGTTATGGCTCTCCAGTCTTCTTCTATAAACAACGATTATTTTGTAAAAATTCGTTTAAAGTTTGGTGTGATTAAAAATGTTCTTCTTCAGCAAAGTCGAGGTTATGGCTCTCTAGTCATATCCTATTTTAAACGGTTATTTTGTAAAAATCCGTTTAAAGTTTTGGAACAGCTCATTTTGAAAACAGGGATGTGAATAGTCTCAGGTGCGAGATTATAGTCTAATAAATGTTAAAGTCTTCTATTTTAAATGGTTATTTTGTAAAAATCCATTTAAAGTTTTGGAATATTAATTTTGAAAACAGGGATGTGAATAGTCACAGGTGCGAGATTACAGTATTTATTTTGTAAAAATCCGTTTAAAGTTTTGGAATAGCTCATTTTGAAAGGGGGAGGGATGTGAATAGTCACAGGTGCGAGATTACAGTCTAATAAATGTTAATGTGAATAGTCACAGGTGCGAGATTACAGTCTAATAAATGTTAACAGAGATGTGAATAGTCACAGGTGCGAGATTACAGTCTAATAAATGTTAACGAATGTGAATAGTCACAGGTGCGAGATTACAGTCTAATAAATGTTAACAGTTACATAATTGCCATCTTCTGTAGTGTTTCTGTTTTTGTTGGTTGACCTTTTCTCTAGTGTTTCTATTTGTGTTGGTTGACCTTGCCATTCGAATGTTTTGGCGGTTTAAACAACTGATTTGTCTACTAATAAAATGGTTTATGGCAGTTTAAACAACTGATTTGACTACTAATGAAATGGTTTTGCCTCCAGGTGTTTCTGTTTGTGTTGGTTGATCTTGCCATTCGATTGTTTTGGCGGGATGTTTCTATTTGTGTTGGTTGACCTTTCCATTCGATTGTTTTGGCAGTTTAAACAAGCCTAATAAATGTTAACAGATAAATTACTTAATTGCCATCTTCTCTAGTGAGTCAAATGTTAACAGATAAATTACTTAATTGCCATCTTCTCTAGTGTTTCTTTTGAAAACGGATGTGAATAGTCACAGGTGCGAGATTACAGTCTAATGCAGATAAATTACTTAATTGCCATCTTCTCTAGTGTTTCTATTTGTGTAGTTAACAAATAAATTACTTAATTTCCATCTTTACTGTTTCTATTTGTGTTGGTTGACCTTGCCATTCGATTGTTTTGGCGGTTTAAACAACTATTGGTTGACCTTGCTATTCGATTGTTTTGGCGGTTTAAACAACTAATTTGTCTACTAATGAAATGGTTTTGCCTCCAGAAATGAGTGGCGGTTGGCGATTAGTGAGGTGGCGGTTTATAGAGGGAATTTCATGTTTTAACATATAGGAGGAGATTTGTTATTGACTTTCATCAGGCAAATAACGAGGGTGGCGGTTTATAGTAGTTAACATATAGGAGGAGATTTGTTATTGGCTTTCATCAGGCAAATAACGAGGATGGCGGTTTATAGAGGGGCGGCTTAAAGAGGTTTGACTGTATATATCAAAAAATCATATCATGATTTTTAAATAACTATTTTATAAAATCACAAAATCTATTATTGACTTTAATTTTCTATCGGGTTAATGTTATCACAATATTTTGCAAAACAGTCATTTTATATGAATATTATATAAAATATTGGGTTTCATATCTTCCTACACTATCTAGAGATAAATTAATCCAAGCACTTTAGACAGGAAAAACATTTATAGGTCTAGATAAAAACATTTCGATCCTTTCAATGAATTATCGCCACTGAAAAGATCGAAAATGTTTTTATCAACTGAAATGCTTGTATTAATTTGCCTTTAATTTATAAAATGTAGATCTCTATTATATAACAAACAGATTTATATAATTTGCAAAAAGTTTCAAATATATATACATATATTGTATATACATCGACTTTTCAATAGTTTTAATGGTTGCCATCTTATAATAGAAACACGCAGAAATTTCAAAAATAAATAGAATACATCCTTTAAAATTTTAAGGGATTATTATGGTTTATTCCTTTAATATTTAGCAGGCGATCGAATAATAACAAAGTTTATTAAATCCGACCATTTTTATAAAAAAAATGGTTAAAAATTGCATTAAAACTGTTATTATGTGAGAGCAATGTATGCATTCGAAGAGAGAATTATTTTCTGTATCTATCCCAAGTTTATAAATAAACTTGGGACTATATAAACGACTAATATAATTTTCTATAATGAAGCTAGCATATCTATGCAATAACATTGTTAAAATTATAAACCGCATTTATAAATAAACTGCATAGTAAACTTTTATACGCGTATTGAAAATTGGCACATTATGTATATCAATAATTCACATAAATTTTTATTTTTTCATTAGTGCAGTGAATTTGAAAAAGAAACTTTATGAAATTGAAGGAAGCTGTCAATGCGATCTCACTACAAAAGAGCGTTGTAAATTTTTATGCTATACATCAAACAATGAATGTCTACCATTATGTTGTAAGTTTAATATTTTTTAATAAATTATGATAATTTATAATATTGCTGATTAATAATTTCTGATGATAGTACATCAGAAAAAAGTACCAGACGAGATTATGGAATGCAAAACCTACATTGTTGATGACTCATATGACGAGTTTGATGAAAATTATGACGATCCATCTGCCCGTTCATGTAAGCGGATTTCTTATTAAAATAGAATAAATAATTTTCGAAAAATTTATTTTAAATCTTATTTAATTAACTTTTTTTTTTCTAATTTTAGCTGGAATCATGCTCATGAATAAAGTTCAATTAAAAATTCTCTTTTCCATACTGATATTTCATATATTAATTTGAAGATATTGAGAAATGCCACATTTTTAATAGTTCTTAAAACTTTTTGTTTTCATATATATATAATTTATCTAAATTATTATAGATATTTATTAAATAAAGTTACAAATTATCCATTAGATTTATTTTATAAAGTTTTTTTAAAAAGTACAAATAGAAAACATGCGAAAAAAGATCGTTGATTAGACGTATGGAAGCAATTTTAACATTTATGACTATGCAAAATGTTCTTTTTAATTTTAATCATCATTTTTTTTAAATTATTAAATAAAATTTCAGCCTTCAAGTCTCTATTTACTGTATATTTTAAAGTGATATTAAACAGCACGATAAGATTATACTTGTATGTATTAATACATGTGTACATCTTAGGATGCTTTCGTTGATTAGTAATCAATTGAAGCTAATTTTGTTAGGTAAAAAAACACTCAAATTTATAAATTCGTTTATTTGCCAATGAGAATTTCTTAAAAATTAAAAATGCAAAACTTAAACTAGCATAAATTTTTTAATTCGTTGAACTTATATGTTATTATTTATTTGAATATAATGTTAATTGTTCTTATTTTTTTATGCAAATTTACTTTTATAAATTTATTCTTAATTCTGCAATAATAATAATACTATGTTCAGTATCTTAGCGTATTTCGGCATTTTTAATAAATCAGTATTTGGTGCTTATAAAAATAAATGAAATTTATTAAGATTTATCTGGCTTCTGTAAATCTCGTCATTTTGGATGACAAGAAATTTAAAATTTCTATTATCCAGGTTAAATGTGATTTGTGATATTTATATATAGGTAATATCGTATTATAATACGTCGACACACATTTATTTTACACTGGCATTCAAAACTAAAATTTCGAAAGTTATTTTTGAAAATAAAATATAATTCAAAGTAATAAAATTTATGCTAAATTTATTAATACTTCACATGATAATATTATATTTCTACAATTAAATTTGCATTTTACAGATTATAAGCTTTTCAATATTGTTTGTTTCGTTAGTATTGATAATTTTACAATACTGAATCAGCTTAATATGTAAGAGACAGGCAAGTTAAAATCCATCACATTCTAACTTATAGAATGTGATAATGTCGTTTTTGACATTTTTCCGATTAAGAAACAGCAACGATACTCACAACAGTTGATTTATTGAATCAGTTTAATATGTAAGAGACAGGCAAGTTAAAATCCATCACATTCTAACTTATCCGATTCTTGAGGTGACAAACAGAATCCTTTATCATATAGATAATAGCTATTTGACCATAAAAATAAGTCATATTCCCTATAAGAAAATTGCATTATCATGCAGTCTTTAAAATTATTTGAATAAAATTATTGAAAAACTATATTGTATTTTAAATGGATAACTATTATTTTTACCTTATTAACATTTTAGCTTTATTAGATTACCATGTTGTGTCATCTATTAATAACTTTGGAATTAATTAGCGAATTTTCATGAGACTTTAGTAGCATTATTAAATAAATCTCGATACCGCATAATTAAATCCTGTAGTTATGATTTAAAAATAGAGGACATTAAAATTTTTCGAATACTGTATTCTCTTAATATCTCCTGAAAAATTTATCTCATTTTTATAAAATTTTGGCAGAATGATCATATCATTGAAAATGATCTCAACACATCAACTAATCATTTAAAAATGACGCACATTCAAACCCTAATAATTTTTATTATTAAATATTTATGGAATTTATAACTTTTAGCAGAATTGTCTAAATATTAATATCAAATTTGAAGTTTGTTTAATTAATCTAATATATTCTTCCGTTAAAAATGTTGAACGTTCAATTTGCTGAAGTGTTTTTATCATAATGATAGAACTATTTAATAAATTTTGCAATTGAAAATGTTTTGAAATGTGTCATATATCTTAATCCCACTTCTTTAATCATTCCAAAAATAAAGAAACTAAGGCGGAGTGGGGTAAGTGCACAGCGGTTTTTACAAAATTGGACTTTAAACGAAGGTATTTCAACCTATCGTATAGATATTTGGCAAGGGTCGTTAACAATGGCATTCCACAGCGAATACCATTTAAACCATGTTTGAAAATTCTATATTTGCCACAAAATTTTACAAAGTGTCAGCTATCACGCACTTAACCCGAAACGGGATAAGAGTGTACAGTCGGTTTTTTTAATCCACTGAAGCACTACTAAAATATATATATTTTGTTTATTCGATGCATCAAAACTTCATATAAAATTATTTACCGGCGAAAAGTACAGTATTTCTTTCGTTCCCTCATTCAATATTCATGAGAAAAGTACTGCTTGGAATTCTTTAATTATTGTAAGGCAGACATAAGTATATTCATTAAGTAGATAGAATAGCAATACTGTACGATGATATACAAATGAAAATTGTTTTGTTATAATAGTCGCTATGACGACGACAAACAAATTATATTTTTCTTCCTTAAATCCATAAAACTAGATCTATAGAACTTATTAAATGAACAACTTATTGATATATTGTTGTTTGCACAGTGATTGCGATAATTTTTAAAATAACTCACACGAATTAGTCTGTCACTCGTTAACTATATAAAAACGCTTTTCTCTGGCTCCAGCAAACGGTGCAGACGAGGTAAAGCATTTGCATACTTCTACATATGCTTTAATCAAATTATTTAATTGCATTACTCGGTTCAAAAAAAAAAAAAAAACTTTACTTTTCGATTTGAAGCTATTTAGGGACTCGAAGTTTGAGATTTTTGGTGATGATGCGCGTTATGTATCAATAAAAAATAAAATTGCATTTTTTTTATGAATTATTCTGATGTTTAAACTTGAGAAAAGATAGAGAGAGAATTTTGAAAATTCAATATATAAAAATGGTGATGATGCGCGTTATGTATCAATAAAAAATAAAATTGCAATTTTTTTATGAATTATCCTGATGTTTAAACTTGAGAAAAGATAGAGAGAGAATTTTGAAAATTCAATATATAAAAAGTAAATTATTTTTATTTATTTCTCTCTGGGTTTTTACGAAATGTAATTTATGTGTAGCATTTTTTTTTTATAATATTTAAATGCCGTTAAAAATATTATTGACCCAATATTTAGATCGACAAACTGTTGCGAGATTGTGTCATGTCGATGAAGTCAAAATTTTATGCTAAAATTTAATCATTTCTTTATGTAATTCTAAAAAAAAAATGAATCTGTAATTAAAATTATTTTAGATGCAGTACAAAAGTACTAGGAATGCATATCTACACATATTTTTCACATTCAAAATAGTATGGTACAGCGGTTCTCAACCTGTGGTACGCGTACCACTGATGATACATGACACATGACTAGTGGTACATATATAATCTTGACTTCCTATTTATATACGGGGCATATTTTTGTTGGAGGTATTGAAATTTAGTGGTATATTTTTATTATTGATACTGAAATTTAGTGACTAATTTTTGTTGATGGTGCTGAAAGGAACATATATGTATATCTACATACATTTTTCGCATTTAAAATAGTATGGTACAGCAGTTCTCAACCTACGGTACGCGTACCACTGGTGATACGCGAGACATGACTAGTGGTACGTGTATAATCTTGACTTCCGACTTATATACGAAGTATATTTTTGTTGGTGGTACTGAAATTTTTGAATTTTGAGTTTGCTGGTAGGCATTTATGAAAAGGTTGGGAACCGCTGATACATATAATTTAATTCTCACGGCAGAGCTGTGCAAATTAAACATATTTTATTCCACGTGTATTCAGATATTTAGCATTTATTTACACGTTTAATTCGTTTACAACTATTGACATTCGTCTCATTGATTACGGTATCGATTTCGTGATAAATTAAACTTTACAGAAAAAAAAAATAATAATAAAAAATACGGCGTGACAATTCCTAAAATCGATTCATTCTCACTTTGTGTCCGTAATAATGATATAAAAAAAGAGAGAGTGTGTTACAAAGAAGACCATTAATTTGTAAATCAGTTTTTAAATAGAATATTGCAACTTAACAGAGGATATAAGTTTCTAAAGAAGTTGCCGAAACCACTGATGACCCCTTGCGTCACACGTTGTGTCCAGATGACACCGATACTTCCTGAATTAGTTTACGCATGCGTCGACTTTACCGGCCGCTTGTTGATCAGATGGTAGTCCAGTCGGTAACTGCACATAAAAGACTCATACCAGTTGCACCTCTTTAACTCCGGGAATCGAGACATGGGTCTACTCTTCGCTTGTCTGGTTACCGTCCTAACAGCATTTTTGTTCGATTCCTCTCTGGCCTACTACTACAGGATCCCAGTAGGTGAGTTATGTGCTTCCTTTAGAACCTCAAAAAATATTTTAAAGCCTCAAAAAAAAAAAAATGCAGTTTAAAATTAGGAGAAATTATATTTCTGCCTGTTTCGTAATCGTGAGCGTGTATGATTTTTAGCTTGAATTTCTCTCGGTCCTTGGTCATTCATGTTATTGATAAAGAGTAGAGATAAGATGTCTTTTGGATGGGAACGAAATGACTGAATTGACTTGTGAAAGTGGATCAATTGTTTTTAATGCTGTCTTCAATTATTTTATTGGATTTGAGCTTCGAGAGATTTGATAAAAATTAATAGACCGTTTTATTGTCGAATGAAATCATAAAATAGTTCTAAATGCTTTCGACCATTTTTTTTTTTTTTCGCATTCCGTTTATTAAATAATCTCAATTGGATATTAATAATAAATATTCTAACTGGACTGATAGTTTTTCTTTTAAAATACTCAATTCGGAGTTTAAAATGCTGTTTATATTGCTGATACAGTACAGTATGTAGGTTACTATGATATTCAGCACTGCTGAGATTCTCAAAATTTTTAACAAATATTCTATGCTAAAATTGGCACACGAGTAGATAGGTTAATAATTTTATATATCAGATTTTTTTCCTTTATTATTATTATTTTTATTTTTTCGCTAGTAAACTTAGTAGCAAAGCTAACAATCTATGTTTTCAGGTGTTCAAAAATATAATTTTCCCCTTTATTATTATTTCTTCGATAGTATAGTTAGTAGCAATGCTAGCAATCTATGTTTTCAGGTGTTCAAAAATATATTTTTCCCCTTTATTATTATTTCTTCGCTAGTATAGTTAGTAGTAATACTAACAATCTATGTTTTCAGGTGCTCAAAAACAATTTTTTTTCTTTATTATTTCTTCGATAGTAGAGTTAATAGCGATGCTAACAGTCTGTTTTCAGAGAAATAAAGTAAAAAAAAAAATTCTATATGAACCAATTTATTACTGATGCCATAAAATAGTAATAGTTGTCGCCAGCTTCGAATCGAAATTACTATATAGGCCTGATTATAAATATTGTGCAAGTATATAATAATCTTTCAATGCTTTCAGCACACTACTGAACCATATTAAATGCTGCATTATGCTGCTAACTAATTTTTAAATCTTTTTTTTTTAAATTAAAAACATTAATTTTTCGCAAACTACTGAACATTATAACGTAGATTTATATACAGTTAAAAAAAAGCCGAAAAATCTTTGCTTTGAATGAAAACTTACTACATAATTCTGCGAACATCATTCAGATAAAAAATGTAAAAATGGCTTATAAAAAAAGTTGATTTTTTTAAGTATGGCTTCTTAATTTATCATTATTGATATAGTTATTTTTTTTTGGTTTAAATTGTTCCGATATTCTTAATATTTATTTCATGCGAGCTACAAAAACAAAAATGTAACACGATGGCAAGTATTGCACGATTGTTACTGAACTAACTTCATTTATACAACGAAGTTATTCTTCGGATATTGATTTTATTGCTGGCAATGTTACATATATTCGTTGCACTTCGTTTCAGGAGTTATCGTGGGGAAGGACGACGATGCCTACCTAACTGCTATCAACTATGCTGTTTCCATGCACGAAAGCAATGCCTCGAAACCCTATACCTTGAAATTAATAGTGGAGAAAATAGACAACAATGACATTTATCAAGTGGACAAAGCAGGTAGATTTTATTTAATGTATAACTTAATAAATAAAATTTTAAACTAACTAGTTAAGTTTATGATTAAATATTATTTTATCTACATAATTTAATTTTATAAAGTTTCCATTATGAAAGAATTCATTGTTTATGCGAAACATCCCATTTTTAAACAGTTTCGAGCTTTAAAGATTTTTGGATAAATATTTATCTACGTGTCAGAATGATGGATACGCGGGCCCGACATCTTTCTATTTCTTCTAGAGTTACATAGAATTTTTTTTTTCCTTGAAAAATCACCCCAAAATTTGGGTATTCGAAACGACATGTACAGATGAAAAAAGAAGGTCGATTTTATGGATGTTAATAGAAAGATAAATGAGTCTTGAATCTAGATCATCAGCTAGCCGGAAATGAATGTTGGAGGGTGTCATCATCATCATTATCTCACTGAAAAACTATCATTGCCTCTCTCCTCCGGCCATTAAAGAACAATTAGAAAAACACTTTTCTTCCTAACATAATTAAAAATCTATTTAGAGCGACAAATTGCAATGTTACTTGTTGTGTTGTCTTCCTGTTTGCAGATGCAATGCCATATTAAACATTTTAAATGTTATAAGCTATAGAACTTTAACAATATTTAACTGTAACCTTCTCTAGTACGACTATAATGTTACCTTACATAAATGATCCGTTATTGAATGTAGATTTACGTTAACAGCTGGAAAACTTTCTAAGGAAAATAACATATCTGTTATAGTTAATATAAATGATCCGTTATTGAATGTATTATAGATTTACGTTAACAGCTGGAAAACTTTCTAAGGAAAATAACATATCTGTTATAGTTATTTTTTTAATATTATAAAAAATATATATATCTCCATTTTCAGTGATTAAATTTCGGTAGAGTGAGGAGACAAGCCAGTTTAAACTGACGAATTTCGTTCATTTTATACACATGTTATAAATCAGATAAACTATTTTTTATTATAGAAAACAGTAGATTAAATACTATTAACGCATAACAGAATATTTATTATGCTTTTAATTAAAATTAGAAATTATTTTTGGATGGTTCCTACTCCCAGATTCCTTCCATCAATCGGAATAGTCGAGAATCCAACTTGATATAAAGTACTTATTAAACTGGCAATCGAGGATGTATTAATAAAAAGCGAATTTTTTGTGATCTTCTAATAATAAAAACTCTGATTTATTGCATCTGTACGACTTTCCTTATTAAGATTTCGACAAACGATGCAGTGGAAATAAAAACTGGATAGATTTTCTTGTATTTTATATTAAAAAAATTATGATTATATTGAAAAATATATAATAATTCGTGATTATTTTTAACAGTAGGATAGATAGCATATAAGTTTTCATTCCCCAAAATATTTGTTCCTTAATTGTAGCAATGTTTTATTTTAAAATATGTAAATATTTTAAAATTTGGCCTGCATGACTTATATAAGAATGAGAGTGCTACCATGATAGAGATAATCTTTTGGCATTACTATGGTGATCTTTTTTGCTTTGCTGGTAAAAGAGGTCAATATTAGAATGTCAAAAGATTATTGTTTTATCAGAGTTAAATAAGATGAGTAGGAGACGTCGAGTTGCATTTGCAGATAGATATAAAGATTGAGGAAGAGCGAATTTTTAAGTAATCGTTATGAAAATCTGAGAAATGCTGTTATGTAGAACGGCAGTGAAAAATATGAAATAAAATGCTTTTAAGGCAAAAATGCCTTTATATTCTTCCATTTGAGACGACTATAGAAGTTAAATTAAGTGTAAATTATATAAAAATTATAATATGTTACTTATTATATTTTATATATATACATATAGATGATTGTACATCAAAACTAATGAGAGTGTTATAGCCATCCGAATGCATTTTTAAACGAACAAAGTTAAATTTTTTGTCAACTAAAGTTGACAAAATATGACAATATTGACAAAAAGAATGAACATGAAGTGTGTAAACACATGAATGAACATGAATGAATATGAAGTGAATATGTTCATTCATGTACAGTATAATTAAGTGTTTCTTACTATTCATCCTCTTAAAGTTCTAACTTTAAGGGGATGAACAGTAGGAAATATTTAATTGTTCATAAAATACTTTCCTCTTAACATTTACAAATCATAAAAAGAAAACCATTAAGTGCTATGTTAGTATTACATTTTTTGCACATAACATGCAATTTATTTGTAGCTAAACACAAAAATAATTTTAAAAAAATGAGATTGTGAATCGTTATATATTAATTTAACTATTTTGGAATAAAAAATGGAATGTTTTTGCTTGGCATTTTCGAAATGTTGCTATATTTTCTTGATAATATTGTGCATTCATTAAAAATTGAATATTTATTATGTGAAATTTTTAATAATATAGTTTCAGTGATGATTTTGAAGCAGTGTTAACAACAACAATTATGTCTTGTTCTTTTAATTGCTTATGTTTAATAAACAAACCACAGAAATTATACTACAAAATAGAATGCTAAAATATATTATAGGCATACCTCGAAGTTATGTCACCTTAAATTCTAGACTGATACCATGACTCGAAAATGTCCGTATGTCAAAGCATTGCCTTTTTTTCACTTATCAATGCAAGTAATGCACTATAACATGCAATGAAACATTTATAACTAAAAGAAATACTAGAAGTCTTATTTTGAAAAATTAAACATTTTTTTTTTTTTTCAAAAATATCTGCTGAAGAACCATAACTCCAAAATAAACACTGAAACTTTGAGGAATGATGGCAATTCAAAATGTGCATAAGTTCGAAGCCGCATAAGTCGAGGAGCCTTAAATCTGGGTATGACTGTACTAGAAATATTGAAGCTAAATATTTTAGCAAGAATATTAAATATAAATATAAAAAATATAGTATCGTGCAACTAATATGTAGAGCCAAATATAATGGAGAAAGCTAGACGATTTTTATTAACTAATTCAATAGAAAAACCTCTTTATTTGTTTGGAAAATATACGTAAAATATCGGTTTTAATAGATAAAGTCATATCTCGCACTGAACTACTGTTTAGTGCCAGCTCTAGAGCTTTCAGTGCCCCGAGCGAAAATTTTTGTTGCGCTCCCCTCAAGTTTAGAGGTCTTCAGTTTTGACGATGAGCAGAACTTGAGGGGGCGCAATGGTAAGCGAACTGGGCCGCCGTCCAATCAGTTCACCGTTTAAATTATGTGTAAAAAAATAATTGCCTTACTACAATAATAATAATAATAACAAACATAATGCGTCAGCGCCCTGAGCGGTCATTCTGCTCGATCGTATGTTGAGCCGGCCCTGTTTAAAGTAACTTATTTTAATATATTGAAAGAATTTTTTCTTGTAAAATCAGCAGGAAAATAAGCGAAAGCTATATTGGGCTATATAAGGAACAAGTAAAGTTAAATTATCTTAAAATATATTCTAAACTGTGTTAAAAGTATAAATAATGCGATTTTGCGTTCTCGTTTATATTTTATTTCGATTAATAACTTATAAAATGTGGAGATGTGAATTAATAGATTCCTCTCCCTTTTTAAATAAATCTAGAAATATGATTTTATTAAAATTTAATTTATAATCAAACCGGGATTACAAGGTAGCTGTCTATTACTGGAATTTTCGATAATCATTGACCTTAATTTATAAATAAATAAACTGCAACCAATATCAAAATTCTGTTTCGTTGGATGCCTAGTTGAAACAGAATCTAATCGTTTATCTATATTCTTTAGCAGATGTAACGATGCCCTTTAATTTTATGCACTTCAAAATATCTAAAATTTTAACAAATAATTAAAAAGAATAAAGGAAAAAAAATACTCTAGAAGGCATTAAAACTGAACTTTACGAAGCATATACTGTATTACTGCAATTATCAAGATTTGCATACGTTATAAGATGCTTAATATTCATTGAAAACAATATTTATAATGATTTTTACGATTTATTTCAGCTAAATTTTTGTGATGATAGATCAAAATTCAAATATTGACAGTTGAAAAAAATATTTTTGTTTTTATTTATAAAATTTGACCAAGATTTTCTTTTTTGTCTACAAGAAAATTGCTATCTTATCGTCAGGGACTTTCAGAGAAAATGCGAGGCACGGGGTAATTAATATTTTTGAGGCCTTTCGAAAAAAAAATTGACAAACATACCGTGATAAGTGTACAAGAAAAGCAAAAACATTGATAAACCTCAAATTTTGGCAATACTGAAGCTCGGAGGCCGGATGGCCGCTTGGTAAAGCTTTGGCTTACCGCTTTGGAGGATCCAGGTTCAAATCCGGATCCCATACCTCCAATTTTTCAGGATGGGTTCGGGCCCTGCCCATTGAACCCCCTCCTTCAACCATCCGGTTGACCCCATCATGGGTGTTGGCCAGCCTATGATGGGTTCTATAAGTGGCCGCCGCCAGATACAGAATATCCCATGAGGATATGGCTGCTTAATCTAACTAACCTAACCTAACCTGAAGCTCGAACAATATAAAATTATACAAATATATTTTTTCTAACATATTTAGTTATAAATTGAGGCCCATAAAAGTCGTGGGGCACAGGGCAGCTGATAGCTATTGCCCATCGTGAATGTTTAACTTAAATTTATTAAATATTGATAATGTAATCTTTTGATGAATTTTGGTAACCATAAAGAAATACCGCTAACGTGTGTTATTAAATATTGATAATGTAATCTTTTGATGAATTTTGGTAACCATAAAGAAATACCGCTTCTCTATCGAGTTAACTTGTCTGCACGATGTTATTCATTTGCAAGCGAGCCAACTTAAAGGAGAAAATCAAAGTTTAGCTATTATTTGCGTGGCTAGAACCGTTATTTATTTATTTAGGTTATCGATTTTCACCTATTTACATAATAATCGGTTTTGTTAATGATTATTGATGGTTTTATAGTTCGCGATTTCGATTTACTAATAATTTAAAGTGTTTTTTAACTATACACAAAAATAAAAAAATTTGGGTCAAATTTTTCCCGTCATGCACGAATTTGTTTATATGTATCGTTCATTCATATCATCGCTGATATATTCAATAAAAAATATTTAGCCAATGCTGATGTCTATAAAAATTATTATATAATACAGAAAAATATTATCTGTCTATGTAACTTATAAATTGTTTTTATAAATTCAGTCGTTTAAGCTAAAATTCAAAAAGTGCATTGATATAAAGTAGACTCTCATATAACCTGGGTTCATAAGAACATGGATTCCTATAATGCTATAGATAAATTTGACATTTTCACACTAATTGGAACTATCACATGAAGTAATATTTTTCTAATTTAATATTATTCGTAAACCAAGTATTCAAAAAAAAAACTAATTAAAAAAATCTATTTTAAATATTTAAAAAAATAAAAGTTATTTACATAATTATTTGATGAAACCATTGTAGCCAGAGGGCGTTTTTCCCCTTCGTGCTACACCATTTTAATTTTTTCGGTTAGTAGCAGACGACAAAATGTCTAACTCAATAGTATTGCATTGGGATATATAGCTAAGTACATCTTTAAAATGCCTTATTTATGAATGTTTAGCATTTATTTATTGCAATTAATGTTCATATTTTTTGATATTTGATTTATGTATAATCTATGTGACTTGTATAACTCGGATTCATATAATGCGGAACGAGGATAAAAGACAACTTCGACACCGCATCATTTAATCCTTTAGCTTCAACCGGTTAAGAACGGAAGATGAAATCTCACTGTAATAACTACGGAATTCTGATAAATTTTTATGACATTTAACATAGTAATTATGCCGTTAAAGATCATATTCATCTTTAATCATTCCAAAATAATGAATATATTCTGAAAGTAAGCGATTAGTTCTTCTAATTAACTATTATTAATTTAATTTTCTAACTTATTCTTATTTTTTGTTTAAATTAAAGGTTATTCTTATTTATTAAAGGAGTATTGGAATGTGAATCTAATCGATATATTTGAATGAATATAAAAATTAATAATTTAAAATTTAATGTTTAATCAAAATATGTAATACATTTAGGAAAACATACTATAACTCATTTAGGGCCGTTTGCACGACTTTAGGTTTAATCTGCAGAATAGCTATTCTGTAGAATAACTCTAACCCATTCGAAAATCTAAAAATTAAGTACAGAGTATTGCACGATAGCTAATCCGAGTTTAATATTCAGTAGCAAAGATGGCGGTGCGCAACCAAGAAAAATTTTCGAGTTCAAGACTTTTAGGTTCTACGCATTTATTGTTATGAATAATAAAAGATCAGTAGCAAAGATGGCGGTGCGCAGACCAAGAAAAATTTTCGGTTCACACTTTTAGGTTCTGCGCATTTAATGCTATGAATAATAAAAAGCTCTTATTATCAATTTCTTTGCGCATTTAATGCATCTCTTTTTATGAATCTTTCGTGTTTTAAGTCATAGATTTTGTTTGTTTTGAAAATAGATTATACGAATCTTAAGAAGAGTAATGATTTATAATTTTAATGTATTTCTTCTTATAATATTTTTCAGAGACATAGAGAGAGAGTAATATGTACTTGCTGGGACCAAAAATAAAATCTGTGCTCTTAATCTTTAACAAAAACTTATGAAAACCAAATTATCATCCCTAGCATTACACATGAAGACAGTTAATGCCTTCGATATTTTAATTATATCAATTAATGCTGAAAATATAAGTTTTTTGTAAAATATTTTTTCAGTTAAAAAATTATTTAAAAATTTATATATAATGTTTAATAGTAAATGAAATTTATACATGTAAGTTATGCTGAAATATTTTTTAAATGGGTAAAATAAAATTTAACCATTTTGACAATTTACATTTTAATTGATAAAATTATATTACATTTTAAATATATTTAATAAATTAATTTTGTTTTTTTTTTTGTGATTTATTCAACTACAGTATGCAAAATAATGAATCAAGGTGTATTTGTTATTATGGACCCGACTACTTTTGCAACCTATACTACCCTGGCGTCTTATTCTAATAATTTCCACGTACCATTGATAAGTCCATCGTTTCCGGAAATTCCATTAGATCAGAGTACCCAATTTGGAATTGCAATACAACCTAGTCCTATCAGAGCAACTCTGGATCTGATGAGATATAACAACTGGAATTCTATTATATATTTATATGATTCCGAAGATGGTAAGAATATTTATTTTATTATTCTAGAAATTTTAATAAATTTATTCGAATTTTTAGTTATTTTATTAATAAGAAAATTACAGTTCAGCAATTTAGTAATAAAGATTGTATTCATATAAAATAGAGAATGTCTACCTGTATTTTCATATATACAGGTAGACATTCAAAAATCCGGCAACCTGGGGTCCTGAGGAGTGGCGGATTTTTGAATATGCCGGATAATTGAAAGTTTATATATGCTGTATATACTACGTATTTAATAGAAAATTACCACATTTACAGTCTTTTAAAGGAAAATATAAACACTAAGTAAAAATAAAACGAAATTTTATTGTTCACCAACTAAATAAAATACAATACAGATGGTTCTACAGAATTTTAATTCAATTTTAATACTTGTAAAACTAAACAAACGCTCCTGAAATTCATGCCAGAATACTGAAGAATCCGGAATTTTGAATGTCAACCTGTATATATAAGATAAATTTATTTAAACAGTATTTAAAATGATATTACACTATTTACAACTACCTATATCCATTATATACAAGATGATTCATCTAAAATGTTTACAATCTGGTAAAAATTCTTTAAAAAAAATCGCTAAATTCTTTGTAGAACAAAAGAAAGATGAACATTTTTCTGTTACAGATATTTCACAAAATATCAGTCATGTTAAAATTTGCTTTGCATCATTACTTTGCATAACTTACATCTTAAAGAGGATGTCGACTAAAGTCAAAAATTGAATTAAATCTTTCTTGGCCGTCATGTTCATCACTTATAAAATCGCTTGCATTTTTAGGAAATTCTTAAAAATTAAATAATATACAGTGTAACCTTGTTATCTCGAATCTATCTATCTCGAAACCCTTGATATGTGGAAAAAAAATTTTCCGTACACTTTCGGCAACAAACCAAACCAATGTAATTCCAATAGTTATCTCGAAGTATTTTCTTCAAAACCCTCGCTATCTCGAATTAAGTTTATAATTTTTGTGCTACAGAAATTAAAAATACTTATGAAATTTTTGCTTTCTGAGACTAAACAAAAGATTTAAATTTAACAAAAGAACGTAAATGTGCTACCCGAACAGGAACTTTTTTGTGCATGCTCGGAATACTGTACATGTCGTACAGTAGTTTTGTTTCTAAGTTTCACTTGTAATTGTTGATAGATTTTTGTCAATATAATCGTATTTATTCAGTGATATCTTCAATCTTTGGTTTATAAGATGCAGGATTATTTAGACGGTAATTTTCATGGAAAAAATAGTGTCTTATATAGTATTAAAAACTACGGTATGTATTATTGACATAAAAATCTATTTAAAATTGAACCTTGATATCTCGAAAATTCTTTATATCGATTTTTTTTTTGTTCCCATGAGATTCGAGATATCGAGGTTCTACTATATATGGTCTTATAAGCCATCAATTACAAACAATAGAATTTGAATGAAGTTTTACAAAAATAATTTCCGAAATGATAGGATGTTTTATGACAATCACTCTGTCATTATCTTTTCCATAGATGAACAGATGATTATTTTTGACACATTCATGTCGTATTGCAGTTATAGAAACATAATTATTTTATTTTTAAGAATATGCAAACAATATCCGAATTGCTGTCTGAAGAGTATGCGTCAATAAATTTTCGGTGGTCATTGGTAAATTTACGATGATCTTTGAGATTTAAATGAACATGCGAAGAAGAACTAGCTAATCACAATCGAGAGCAATGCAACATGTGGCAAAGGCGCTTCGCGTGCTCGGTTGTGATTGGCTAGCTCTTCGCATGCTCGATTGTAATTGGCTAGTTTTAAGGGATCCTAACTCGAAAACAGTTCCGTTTAGATCATATGACATTTCCGACTTGTTTCGATACCCCCTATTCATTGACATTTTCGACTTGTTTCGATACCCCCTATCAGTAGGCGAAACGTTACGACGAAATTTTTCTTCACCTTGTATATAATAAATGTAATTTAAATAATTTTATCGTGTATAAGGATCAACGAATTGACTAGAAATGCCGGTGTTTAGTCTTGTAAAAATGGAAAAACTATTTTAATTAGCAATATTTCCATGTTGACTGACACGATCCCATTTGTTCCGAAAGGATCATTTCAGTTATGTCACGTGATATAATAGGAAAATTTTGTGAGATCGTATGTGATTTATTTTGAATCCACCTGGAGGTGGCAACTGTTAACAGGTGTGATTTAATAATCATATAACAATTTAAAATGCTTTTTAAGTATATTTTACTGATATTGTAATTTTTGTATTTTAATCTATATTTAGGTTGTTATGGTTACTTTAATATTATAATATTTTAGGCTAATGTTTGCACCGGAATTTACTAACATTTAAATACAATATATTACATATTTTTCGTGTACTTTGTCGTAAAGTAAATAGTGTGCGAAAAAAACTTATTCTATTGTTTACAGTATGTTCTTTGTCAAAACTGTCAATAAACGGAAGCGAAAATCATTTGAATCATCATTCATTGATTATTATATAGAAAATTTTTCACAATAATCTATCAAGAAACCATACAAATCGAGTTCCACATATATGACAAAACCAAGAGTATGAGACATTAGAGTTTCTAGATCTTGTCACATAAAGTCATGATAATAGATCTCCTTGGATATATATATATGATAGATAATTTCTATATATATACATCTAATATATTTCATCTGTATAATAATTTTGTTTATTTATAGGTGCTGAGAATTTTCAAAAAATATTACTTTTTGCTTCTGATGTATTTCAAGTTAACATAATCGGAATGCATCGGGTAACAAGTGCAGAAGATGCAATTTTGTATATCCGTAAAATAGATATTGCTAATAGGCAAGTTCAGAAGCAAGTTTTATTAAAAATGAATCCAAATTTAATTTCAAAACTCATCACTTTGTTCTTGCACGATTACCACATCAATAAAAACAAATTTAGTTTTCTCTTCATGGAACCAGTAAGTTATATCATTTTTTTTTTATTACTAAAAATGAAAGAATTTTTGTTATTAAAATATAAATTGTGTTAATTTTAGGTTTTAAATGACTTTTGGGAAAACAACAGTGTAACATTTGCAAGTATCAATATGTTAGGATTCAGATTGGTTAATCCTGTTAATGAAAGATACATGCGTTTCAAAAATTCGTGGAAATATCTTAATGCTGATAAGAGCAATGCCACGAAAATTATATTACATGACGTGCCAGTATGTATAATTTTTAAGCAGTTAAAATATTTGCATTTCAACGCAAATGTTTTATAAAAAAATATAACATACTATTAATAAATTAATTTACTTTGTAGAAAAATGCAATATTAGGGTACGATGGAGTGTTGTTACTGTTGAAAACAATCGACAACCTACTTCAACATCAGAATCCCAATTCAAGATTTGACATAAGTTCCATTTTAAATGGTACTCGAAAGCATTGCTTCCAGTCAAAAACGCCTTATTGGCATTACGGTCAAGTGGTATCCCAATATTTAAAAGAGGTAAATACAACTAATTATATATATTTAAAAATTCAAATTATTAAACAATAAAATATAAAACAAAATGAATATTTTTCTCTAGACAACAGTTCCAATGGGTCTTACGGGAAGTTTAAAATTCGATTCTCTTGGTGGAAGACAAGCGTATAGTTTAGACATCATTGAAACTTTTCCGACCGGTCATGACAAAGTAAAAATGTTTTATTTTACATAATTATTTCAAAAAAACTCTCATTTAAGAAATTTTTTAATTTATATACCATAAATGAGTAGTCAAAATATTTATTATTAATATATTTAAAGGATAAATAACAATAAACATTTTCTTATTTATGCAGTTAATTTATAAGTATTTTTTGGCCAAACAAATTTAAGTATTGAAAATTTTGTAGACTAGTTAATTTAATTTTTAAAATCATTATTTCTGTAATCTCTTCATTTACGTTACTTTAGATTTATACTGTATAGTCACAGACTTCTTGCATAAAAACTAGAAACCTAAAATGAAAAATTCTATATCGACTCGGAGTAAGAAAGATTAAGTTTTGATGAGTCTAAAAAAATTTCTGTATAGAATATCCTATATATTATTTAAATTATTTTATTTGGCAAATAAATTCTATGGTTTATAGAACGATGCATTTAACACTCGATAAGAAACACAAAAAAATTGTTAATCCCGAAGTATAGAGTTCGTCCATCTTCGTAATATTTTTCTGTAAAAACAATGGCATATATATTATTTAAATTATTTTATTTGGCAAATAAATTCTATGGTTCATAGAACGATGCATTTAACATTCGATAAGAAACACAAAAAATTTGTTAATCCCGAAGTATAGAGTTCGTCCATCTTCGTAATATTTTTCTGTAAAAACAATAGGTGATAAAATTCAAAATAAGATTTATTTAAATTTAATTTTATAGGCCTACACATTATATAGCTTCCACGTTTATAATATAGCATACAGTTACAGTTCAATGTATCAAATGAGAGATGAATAATATCATTTTCAGACAAAAACGGGCATCACCAGCATTTTTTTAATTATGTAGAATTTTAATAATTAGAAAAAGTCCAATTCGGTAATGTAAGCATATTAGTTATTCAAATTAATAAAGTATGGTTAAAGTGTCAAATTTTTTCATTCATTTAATTTTTCATCAAATATATGAAAAAAAAAAGAAAAAGCCAAACTTGAAATTAGAATGAAAAAATTTACTTTAAATTCATTCTATAAAACCATAGAATGACTATTATTAAAAATAATAATTAATAAATTGATTAAAATTTAAATTTAAAAATTAGTTAAGAACAAAATTCTCACAGTATCTATTTAGTGATCATCCGAAACGGAAGTGATGTCACCGATCTTTAGATTAGGTTTTTTTTTTTTGTATAAATAAGTTTCTGACTGAAAACTGGTTCGGGCCATTACAACTTAAGTTAACTATTCTCTACTTCAATCCTTTACATCTTTCATTCAAATATTTGAAACAGTCTTTATGGAAAAAGTCTAAAATGAATTTATAAGTAAAGAATTCAAATGCAATAACGTTAAAAATACATACAGAAATAGAAATAGTGTAAAATGTTGCCTGCTAAAATTATTCCATAGAAATAGGATAAGTAATAATTTTATAGATTACTCACTATTAAATAAATTAATTACTAATTTCCAAATAAAATACCCTTTTGACGGTTAAAACTTTCTTTAGTATACTTCTATATACAGTCAAACCATGATAGGACGCCCTCCGTTAAGCCGCCATCCTCGCTAACCACCATGAAATTTAGCGGAAAGGATCTTCCCTATGTTAATGGAATAGGCAAACACCGATAAGATGCCATCCGCCATCCACCAGTAGAAATGTCAAAACAAATATTCCTTTTGGTATTGTATTTGTCTTCGTTAATCTGTTTAGATTAGTTTTTTTTTATATAAATAAGCTTCTGATTGAAAACTGGTTCGGGCCATTACAACTTAAGTTAACTATTCTCTACTCCAATCCTTTATATCTTTTATTCAAATATTTGAAACAGTCTTTATAGAAAAAGTCTAAAACGAATTTATAAGTAAAGAATGCAAGTGCAATAACGTTAAAAATACATAGAGAAATAGAAATAGTGTAAAATGTTGCCTGCTAAAATTATTCCATAGAAATAGAATAAGTAATAATTTTATAGATTATTCACTATTAAATAAATTAATTACTAATTTCCAAATAAAATACCCTTTTGACGGTTAAAACTTTCTTCAGTAAACTTCTATATACAGTCAAACCATGATAGGACGCCCTCCGTTAAGCCGCCATCCTCGCTAACCACCATGAAATTTAGCGGAAAGGATCTTCCCTATGTTAATGGAATGGGCAAACCCCGATAAGATGCCATCCGCCATCCACCAGTAGGAATGTCAAAACAAATATTCCTTTTGGTATTGTATTTGTCTTCGTTAATATGTCACCAGTATGTAAGGTGATTTACATCCCAAAGTTCATCAGTACTGTATACACAGTATTAAAAGCTTTCTGGATTCATTTGTAACCAGCGGGTGGGCGAGATGGAGTTAATATTTAATCATGTGTCTCTCTAAACCCGGTTCACACCTAGGTTGTAGAAAATTTAAGATCGTAACAACCAAATAGTTTCCATCGTTTATTGCGTAAGGAGCAAATAAGCAAATAAGGACACCGTACAGTAAGCTGTCGTCAACATTATGTTTTACAGAGAACTTAAAATAGAAGATCAGAACAACAGATGGACATATTTTCTATGTAGTACTTTACATATACTCTGCATATACGGTACGGTACACTATCAGTACCGTAAAATTTCTAAAAAACTGTATACTGTATACAGTTTTTTAGAAATATTAAAGATATTTTAGAATTTTTTAGAAATATTATTATACTTGTTCTAGTTAGAAATATTAAGTTTGGATACTAAATATAAATGTATCGTATTTTATTAAATTTAATAAATTCGGAGTTCATTTTCATTTTTATACTACACGTGTTTTCGATAAACCGCCAATCCCGATTAGCCGTCAAAATCGTCCCAAACGGATGGTAGTGTCTTATCGGGATTTGACTGTATGGATGCGTTCCAAACCTCAACAGACTAATCACTGATGAGTGAAAAATCTCAGCAAACCGTTCCAAAATTCGACAAGGCAATCAGTGTTGAGCTCATCAGACGCTCAACACAGTCATCGAAGTCTATAGGTAGTGAGTGTGCTGACACTGGTTGACACCGTTTATTCAACAAATTTCTAAAAGATACATTGTAAATAGTACTTTTATTTCCCATTTTAGGTTTTACTGGGTTCCACTTCTAGGATCCGATTTTCTCGATTTCTTGAGAAAAGTTTATCGGGATTCGGAAACGGGAAAACGAAAAAAAATTCCGAGAACGGACGTGAAGGAATTCTCGCTCGGAAACACTATGCACGAAGCATTTGTGTATCTAAATTACGTCTCTGCAAAACGAATAACATTTTATGTAATTCTAAATGCCACAAAAGCCTACCTTGCAATAATAAATAAAGGTACTGTACCTAGTTGTGTTTTTCAACTTTAAAAATTTTTTACTTTGTATTTTTTAAAAAATCTTACAGCAATGACGTCGAAGTGGAGTGACCATATACTATTTATATTCTAAATGCTATACTATTATAATTAATATACATACTACCATATACTATTCTAAATGCCACAAAAGCCTACCTTGCAAAAGAGATACCCTAGTTATGTTTTTCAATTTAAAAAATTTTTACTTCGTATTTTATGACGACTAATAAAAATATTAAAATATTTGTCCATAAAAAATAAAAAATTGGCAAATTCAGTTCTTTAGAAGTCAACCATCTAATAACAATGAATAAGAGTTAGCTTTGTCTTCAATTTGTTTTATTTCAGATCTGTGCAAAAAAAATTAACATTTTATGTAACTCTAAATGGCACAAAAGCCTACTTGCAAAAATAAATAAGAGCTACCTAGTTGTGTTTTTCAATTTTAAAAATTTTTTACTTTGTATTTTATGTTGAACTTCGACTATAAAAAATAAAAAAATTGGCAAATTCAGTTATTTAGGAGTCAACCATCTAATAACAATGAATAAGAGTTAGCTTTGTCTTCAATTTGTTTTATTTCACCTTTTACGCCACTTTCCACTCAGTAAGAGTAGTAAGTGACGGGGCGAAACGAGCCCTTCCACAGGCTGCCCACCCCCGCGGAGGGGTCAGCCGGATCATTTTCTAGACAGAACAGAAAATAACAATGAAATTGTTATTTCTTATCGAGTAATAAAAATATGAATTATGTTCATTAAAATAATGATTTTTATCAATTAATCAACAATTTTTATATTCACAGTATTACCATAAATACAAAAAATAACTAGGAACTTGTTATTTATTTTGCAACGTAGACTCGTGGCATTTAGAATTACACAAAATGTTATTCTTTTTATACAAACATAATTCAGAAAAACATAACTAGGTATCTCTCATGATATTTTTTGCAAGGTAAGCTTTTGTGGCATTTAGAATTACACAAAATTTTATTCTTTTTTTGTACAAACATTTCTACTCTGTATTTTATGTTGAACTCCGACTAATAAAAATATTAAAATATTTGTCCATAAAAAATAAAAAATTGCAACTAATAAAAATATTAAAATATTTGTCCATAAAAAATAAAAAATTGGCATGTTCTTTAAAGTCAACCGTGTAATAATGAATTAGGGTCAACTCTATTTAAAGTCAACCATGTAATAATGAATGAGAGTTAGCTCTATTTTCAATTTGTCTTATTTCATTTTCTCAACAAACAGAAAATAACCTTTCAATTTGTCTTATTTCATTTTCTCAACAGAAAAGAAAATAACAATGAAATTGTTATTCCTAGTTCTGTTCCTATCAAGTAATAAAAATATGAATTATGTTCATTATAATAATGTATTTTTTATCAATTAATCAACAATTTTTATATTCACAATTATTATTTTTTTATTTTTGTATTACCATAAATACAAAAAATAAAAAAATAACTAGGAACCTGTTATTTATTTTGCAAGGTAGGCTTTTGTGACATAAATAAAAAATAACTAGGAACTTGTTATTTTTTGCAAGGTAAGCTTTTGTGGCATTTAGAATTACACAAAATGTTCTTTTTATACAAACAGAATTCAGATACACAATGATTCATGCATTTAATGCAGATTTAGCCCTATGTACGCACTTCCTCTGGCACAGATTGCAACCTTCCTCAATGAGATTTGTTTATTCTTGTGAATATTCTCTAAAGAAAGAAAATTCTGCTGGCAAATATCGAAAACTGAGCGGGAATACATGAGATATGAAAACTTTTGTTTCAACTGTTTGCAACTTCGGGTTTTGACTAGGAAAAACTAGAAATTCCGAACTTTGAATAAAAAATGTTCGGTGTTTTGAGTTTGACCTAGGAAATACTAGAATGTCCGACAAGCATTAGGACGTTCTCATTTTGACTAGGAAATTTTGAATTACACAAATGTTATTCTTTTTATACAAACATAATTTACAGTAGATACACAATGCTTCATGCATTTAACGTGGATTTAGCCCTATGTACGTACTTCCACTGGCACAGATTGCAGCCTTCGGATTTGTTTATTCTTGTGAATATTCTCTAAAAAAAATTCTGCTGGCAAATATCAAAAACTGAGTGGGAACACATAAGATATGAAGACTTTTCTTTCAACTAATAGCCACTTTGGGTTTTGACTAGGAAACACTAGAAATTCCGGACTTTGAATAAAAAATGTTCGGCATTTCAAGTTCGGCCTAGGAAATATTTAGAATGTCCGACAAGCATTAGGACGTTCTCGTTTTGACTAGGAAATTCTAGTATTCCCGACAAGCATTAGGACGTTCTTGTTTTGACTAGGAAATTCTAGTATTTCCTGAATTTAGGTTTGTCCTGTAACATATATATCAAATAAAAAAATAAATTTCATTTACAAAGTACCTGTAACATATATAATATGCTACCGAAAACGCCGGAGTTGTTAAGCATTTCCAAATTGTAAAACGTTTAAACAGATCTACATTGATTTAAATGAAAATAATTTTATCATATTAAATATGGAGGGATATGTGATTTTTACTTGATATTTAAGTAAAATATAGTAAAAACTCTAACTTAAAAAATGTTCTTTAGCAAAGCTTTATCATTTTATAATACAATGTTAATATCATCATTAAATGCTCTGTAGATTCACAATGAACTTTTTGCTGAATCATTTGAGTTTTTCGCATACTATAAACTGAAATTTTAAAATTATTTTACTTTTTACTGACATTTATAAAAATGATTTTATTTTTTGAAAAATTTCTGATAAAATATTATTTAATGCCAAGGCTTATGATCAGGAAAGTCTGTTTTTGACATTCTTATAATTACACTCAGCCCTCAATTTACACGGAGATATGTTCCTGGAAAAATCGTGCAAACCGAAACCGTGTAAAACAACACGCAGAATTCATACAAAATAGAAGGATATGTTCAATTAAACTATAAACCGTGTAAATCGATCTAAAGAAGATAATGAAAAGTCAAGGATATGTTCTTTATAACCGTGTAAAATGAGATAAGGATTAAAGGAAAAAAAGGGGATTGGTTCATTAATTTTTAAAGAAATTTAATGCTTATACTTTTCAATTTATTTTTGAAAATGAAAACAAACATTAATTAACATCGAATACAGTACAAAAAACAAATTAACAGTATTCTGTACAAATAAAAACAATAAAAGATTCAAACATAAATAGGCGAGCTGCAAGCGTGATACTTCATATTCTTGCCTTCAACATAGAATATAAATCTTCAATAAAGCAACCAAGCTATACTCTTTAAACAATAATCTTTTAACCTAAATATATTTTAAAGATAAATATATTTTATAGAAGGACAATAAAATATACATTTTTTTTCTTAAAAGTTTTAAGTATACATTATAACTTGTGAATACATGGCAAGACCAGTACCAGTAATTCAAATCAAAACATTATTTCATAGTTGATAATTGATAGGCATATTGAACAAATAAAATTGAAAACACATTGTTATTGATTTACACCATTATTGCTTGCATTGCTAACATTCCATACTTTTAATCATACTGAACTTTAAAATCATATTTTGATTTTTACAAAACAGAAATTTCATCTACTCAAACCTTTGCAATCTAAAGAAAATGTTCATTTTTGTTTTGGTATGTAAAAAAACTGGATTTTTTTAAATTAAAAAAAAAATTAGCTTTTTTTCATGTAAAACAAATTTTTAAAATTTTGTCTGATTTATGTGTGAATCAGCAAAATTAACAATAGGACAAAGAGAAAGGTAATATATTAAATTAAAATTAAAGACTTTATTGAGGTTATAATTGGTGTTTGTTTAATTTATATGGCAAAATTAATGTAACTTTATAAAATTTTTAAATTATAACAATTTAAAAAAATGTGATAATGTGTGGAATCTTCCTATTTGTTTCTTTTATTAAAATTATTCTATAGAATTATAGAAGGGAAGCAAGCATTTAAATTTTTGGGAAAAATGTGTGGCTTCATGGAAATTACTATAAGTAGTGGTTAGGCAGGCAATGAAGATAGTGCTATATAATTGATTTTAATATACTTATAAAGCTTGCTTTGATACAAATAAATATCATGAACAAACAAAATGTTTTTGTATCACAAAGATTCTATTTGTTCTTGTCATACAAATTGTTACCTGGCCATGCAGCATAACTTTTGATGATTGAACTGTCAATCCATTGAGAGTGATTCATGCAGAACAGAGCATGATCTCATACACCTAATGTTGAATTTTTATGAAACATATGATTTTTCAACTTATCATGCATTGATTTTTAGAATATCATGAGAATAATATGTCTTCTCTATAACTTTAGCATCTATGTATTTGTTTTTTTTCTAATGCTTGAAAGAAAAGATTGTATTAATGGAATTCTATATCTCTACTGAAACAGAGCCATAGTAGTGAGTTGTGCTACTTGATATTGGAAGGCTGCTATAAGTTTAATCATGAATATAACAAGTATATATGCATATATGAAATAAAATAGAAGATATATTGAGCATTTTGTTCACAGAAAATAAATTTCCAGGCTTTTTTGTTTCATTGTACTATATATTTTTTGTTGTTGTTAAATATTTACAAAAAATATAAATAGTATAATATTTGTGCAGAATCTTGAATATTTATTGTCAGAATTTTTTATATAAATCAAATATATGTAAGTTAGAATATTCAAGTATTACATAAGCAATTTAAGGGGAGGGAGTAAAAAGTTTTATAATTTCTTATGTGGGAGATCGTTTCTTCAGCTCTTACATAAGGTTTTTAAAATTTTTTAATTTATGTGCTAGATTTATTTGTACAAAATATGCATGCACTATAGTATGGAATTTTATTATATATAACATTTTCTGCTATATTTTTTGTTGACCTCTAATAATAAAAACATTAAATGTTATTAATTACAAATTGTAAAATTTAAAGATGTGAGATACAGAAATAAAATCTTAAGTAATTTAAAGAGGGAGTTCAATAAATTGTTTGCAATGACTTTGGTATGGGAAGGAATGATCAAAATTATGCTTGCTTAATACTTGAATATTCCCTTGAAGGATCATCTGCATGTTACCAAAAAATAAAATTTTGTTTGTTTTATTTTGATCTGAAAAAATATATTAAAATTTAAAAAGTTTATTAAAAAATGTTAAGTAATAATAAATTTTTAATAAAATATTTATTTTAAAGTACTTTAAAAAACTGACTGATTATATAAATACTTTTATAATAGTAATATAAATTTCCTTGTTTTAGTAATACTGTATAGTTAAAACACAGATTTAATAGAAAGCTCAAAAATGATTTAGTAAAATTAAAGATATATACAAAAAACTGAAAAGTATTTAAAATTCATATACAACAAAATATGTTTTGTTTATCTAATACAGCATATTTTGTTGCTGTATCTAATAGAGCAATAATAGTATTTGTAAAGATACTATTATTTATAAAGTAAAATGTAGCATTATGGATTTGTAAAATTCAGTGAAAGGGAAGAAAAATAAGTGTTCATCATTCAGATATTATTATTAAGAAAAGATGAATTAATATTCTTTAATATTATTATTATTAAAATTTCGTAATTCTTAAACAAATTTTTCAATTTACAAGTAAAATTTTTTCCACAGTTAGTGCTTGTAATTAAAAGAATTAGCATCTATATATCTAAATGCTGCTGCTTTTATTTTTTTTAATAGAAAATGTTCATTATTTTAATATTATAAACAGAAATCCTATACTAGATAAGAATTGAATTAATAGCTGTTCGTAGTTTAGATGTAGATATATTCATTATTATTGTATTATACGAAAAAATAGTTCTGAATAAAAATCAATTTTTTTCAAACAATATTTAAAAATTTTTTCTTGTTTAATTGATTCTTTGCATTTCAAAGAAAATGTAACATAATATAATTGACTAAAACTAATATTTTTACTTTTTGACAAATTTATTGAAAATTTATATTTGATTTTAAAAAATCTAAAATTTTAATCATTGATTTGTAGTCGGTTCCCTCTCACAATTGGAAAATTGAAACGGTTTTACACACATTCGATAAGCATTCAGGCGAATTTTTAAAAACTATCACGTCTGCCGAAAAAGAATGGAAACTGATCAGAATAGCAATGACAAAAATCGATTTGCGTCTCTGTTACCAGATGGCAGCACGGATAACAACTTGTCGTGTAAGTGGAGGAAATAAAACATCAATTTTGAACAGACGAAATATTTTATTTTTTATCAACAATTGTGGGAATCCCAACTAGGGAAAAATAATTTTGTGGCACTTAATCATAATTACAATTAAATAGAGAAAAGAAAAACCAACGACATGTAAGAATTTATAGATAACAAAATTCATTCGAAGGTTTCCCATTCTTTTCGAACTGGCAAGTGGCGCTCAGTATTGGATATGTCGTTGGCAACTTGTTCTCCCTGTTGCCATGAAAGATCTTCGGGTGTTGCAGTTGGTTTCAATGTACTTCGCTGAGGAATTTGCAACTCAAATGGTCCGTCCTCTCCTTTTTCTATCGTGCTGTGCTTAATGCCGTAACAGAAGTACATTAGCAGACCTTAAACGGGAAAGAAAATGAAAAGATTATATTGTACTCGTAATTAACTAATTTGTATTTATAGAATTTTCCCCTTTTTTCATTAACTTTAAACATTAAATAGAAATTTGTTTGTTCAAAACATTAAGACTATATGTACTGTATGTAAGTTTTCATGTAATCGTATAGCTCTCGAAAGTACTGTACGGTTTTCATGATGAGTACTGATTCTCCACTTAATTATTTGATTTTACCAGAATTACTCTAGAGGAATTAACTACTTCAGAATTAATCTTTCAATGTAAATAGAGTAAAATAGTTTTAATTACAAGATTTAAAAGTAGAGAGCAGCAATTTATCTTGGACACATTTTAAACGGAATCGATAATCCAGAACATATAAATTCGCTTTCTAGCATACTGCAGAAATGTGTCGTTCAGAAAAACTCGTTTTTTTTATTTTTTTAATGAAAGTTTGAAAGTTTTTTTTATTTTAATGCATAAAAAATATTAAAACCCATAAATCCAAATGTAGGATGCATCACTAGAAGGTAACGATTCGTAAAGAAAAAAGTAAACAAAGAATATCCTGTATTGGATTTGTGTTCGTTAGTTTGTGATTAACGTCGTTATCTTGTAAGAAAACAAACTGCCTACTTCCACTCAATTTACTTATATCTGTTAGAATGGTACCTCTACTAAGCTTTTCAACAAAAAAAATTTTTTTTTTTCATTTTTAAGAATTATCGACTACAATACATCGGAAAAATCGATAGTTTAGAAGTTTATCTTATCTATCCTAATTAATTGGTTATTTATTCTTTCTTTTTTTTTAAATAAAATTCTGTTTAATATTTTGAGTAATTAATTAGCCATATTGAATTTTCTGTAAAATTTAATCCTTTCATAAATGAATAGCAGCGACAGAATAGATGTGATAATCCGCATTTTATAACAAACGATAGTTTATAGCCACAGAATTTCGAATTCACGTTATTAAGAAAGAAAATCAATTTTGAACACCATACATCCATTTAAAATATTATCGTGCGCGTTTGGGATAGATTTAATTATACATGAGATGATTAGTTTTTAAAATTATGAAAAACATCTTTGTTAAGAATTTAACGCTAGGATATCGTCCAAATTTTTGACATTTTTTTTTTATTTTGCCAAATTTTATAAGAATTATGAATGTTTTCAGCATCCATATAAAAAAGGTTCAAGTAATAGAAAAACTTTTTATGATTAATCGAAAATACAAATGCAGTACTGCAGAAGCCAATACAGTATAAAATAGCCACAGTTAAGTTTCTGCCCAATCCCCTGTAAATAGCACTTTTCCTTAGCTCTCTCTACCTCGGAGGAGGAACATAACCAGCTGCTAATCTTACAAATCGCCGATTTTATAAAGTTAAACATAATTAAACACACGTATATTATCAATTCATGTAAATTATGAACAAATTTACTATCTCTCGTTGCAGATTATCTCAAGTGCTTTCCATAATTAAAAATACTACCGTATCTATAAGTGAAGTTACTGAGCGTGATGTATAAAGGAATCTGGCCTTCAATTTGTTATAGTTATATCACATCCTCAGGAAACGATCGATGGGGTTAAGCAGGCACTTATACTTTTCCCACTTCTCCCTGGGGAGATACATTATAAACAGTAATTTAATCTTACCGATAGCCATCCAGATAGTGAAACGCACAAGTGTGAGGATGGACAACTTCATGATTAAATAAATGTTGACGGTGACAGCAATCGCGGGTACGAATGGAATTCCAGGAGCCTTAAACTTCAATTCGCACCTGAAAAGAAAAAATACCAGAAAGAATTAGTTTCAGTTTTTAAGAATATGCGTGTCTTTAGCGATAAACGAAACTGCATCGCGATTTCTCCATTTTGTTGCGCAATTTCTCTCTTAACAAGCGAAATGATTGGAAGTGGCGATAAGGCCGTACGTTAATTGGCCATTTCCCTCAACCTTCCTTTCCGTGACGTCATAACTAAGCTTTTACGATTCTTTTATGAGCTATGTTTTCTCGGAATAATCTACGCAAATAAAAATTTTCCGTTTTGAATATATGTTTTTAAAATATCAAAAACGTAAAAGATGATCCATTAAAGATTATTTGGGTTTATTTTTTTTATCCGAGTGATCTCAATATTTTTAAATTTTTTTCTTTTGTGAAACTTTGAAGAATGGATCTCGAAGTATTTTTCAAAAACATTTTTTGACCGATATAGAAAAAATTAAAAATCTTCCCGTCGGGTTAATCAAAAGGGCACAAGTCAAAATTTTTTATATACAGAAAAATCGCAGTATTGAATTAAATAAAATTTTCATATTAACACAACAAACATAAGCATAAATTATTTGCTTTGTTTACATGCATTTTGCATTTTAATATGACTTTTTTTAAATGAAAATTATGTAAGAAAAATTTTGAAATGTCTTTTTGATTAGCCATAAGAAAAATAATTCCTGAATGATTTTCTATCGAAGAAATGTATGAAAACATTTGCGAGATTTCGTTCTTATATCGTATCAAAAATTATTTTAAGGGTTTTTACAATAACGAAGCTGTCTAATGAATTTGTCAGATCGAACAATTTTCGTCTTGGAAGTAAGTTGCTTTTGAATGTTTATATTTTGGGATAAGAAAAATAAAAACTTAATCCGTTGGAAGGAAATATGATCACAGTAATTGACCTTGGGTCAACAAAGTGCCATTTATCATTTCAGATGTTCTATTTTTCCTTTCTACTGGAATGAAAGATCATTTATACAATAGATAACCGCAAACAAAAATTTAGTAAGGAAAGAAAAGAATTCAAATTCGATACAATAAATCTGACATCCTCTCAAGTGGAGAGGAGATGGAAGAGGATGTTCTGTCTGTATGAATCTCAATCGATAATATCCGAGAACAAATAAATACACTAACGACTGGTAACATTTCCCTCCCAAATTTTTCCTTAAAAATTATAATGTTTCCGCAATCGATATTTTGTTTTTAATGGGAATGAGTAAAACAGATGACTTCGATAAACTCCCAAAAATGGATGACAGATTTAAACCATGACATGAAAAACACTAAAAGAGATATCAGATAAATCATATAAAGCCTACTGTCGCATAAATAAATTTTTCGGTCACATGTTATCCTAGCTATAAAAATTCTCGTTGAGATTTAGAATAGAATTCGTTTAATTCCATTTTTTAAAATTCTAGAATTGATTCTAAAATAAAATTATTTTTTCTAGAATTATTAAAATAATAATTTGGTTAACATATGATCTTTAAAATGAATAGATTATCATTTCACTAATATTCTATTTAAAATTCCATTATTAAAATTATTATATATTGAATGAAAATATATCTTTCCGATAAAATTATTAAAAAGATATTAATGTAGAATTTTTAAATATTATAGAGTTGTCAAATTTTAAAGAAAAAAAAATATACTAGAAATATTTTCTAAATTTCGATCGGTCAGAAAGTGAAGAGTTTATTGTAGACAACACCCACGGGTCGAGTAATTCAAAATCTAAATCTCGCGTATTTTCTGCTTGCTCCATTTATTTACTTGTCACAAACATAAATTCTCCATACTCTAATGTTTAATCATTAATTTTTATGTTTTATAGAAACTTAGTTTGCTGTTTCTTTAAAATAAATAAATGTTAAATTCTGTAAATAAGATCTTGCGAAAAAAATACTCAAATTTAGTTTCAAACGGTATTTTTTCGATTAATGATCAATTACTCACTTGGGTTGAGGTTGTCTAGAGATGATGATTAAACAGATGACAACACCAAAGAGAAACAATAAGAGGAAAAACACGGCAGCACCGCTACCCACTTCCAAGGCTGGCATGGCGCACACGATAACCAAGTCCAAGCTGATAATTAACAGATAAAGTATCCCAACAACTTTCATCACCAGCATTCCCGTTTTTTCGGTGGCTGGTCCTGTAGAAGTCCAATAAGGGAAGAGGTAAGACAACAATTTGCTTTTTTCTTCGTAAGGTGGTGCTGTGAACAATTCTTCGTTTTCTGGTTTAGAGGGAGGTAAACTGCCATAGCAAGGGTTCTCTATGGCTGCAGGTGGAGATTCGTCGCTATCTGAAGAATCGATACGATTGGTGCGTTTGGCACGTATCATAGTGGTGCCGGCAGTTAAAATCGGATTGGGCACTTCTTTCGATGGCGTGGGACAGGCCGATCGAATGCTCTCGGGTAACAGTTCCACTAAAGTCGTTTTCTGAGGCTGATAGCGTAGGATGAGTACGCAAGTCGATACAAGAGTGTAGGCCATCAAGGTACCTGCAATGATAGCGTTCCAGACAATGTTATTCTAAGTAATCGTGTATGTGGTCGAAAAAATCTGTTACAGATACTTAGCGATTTAGAAAAGGAAAACGTTTGTTTAGATCGTCATTATGTTTTTTCTGTTTTAGAATAAATAAATGATAAAAAAGATGAAATAAATTTTAATAATATTCGAATTAGTTTTCTAAATTGCTAAATATCTATAAAAGATAACTATAATCAAAAACTAAATCTAAAGTTCTATATAGAATAGTAGTGAAATTTACTGTTCAACCAAGATGATCATTAATACAATGGCTGATTCTCTATTGAATGCAGAATACATCAATATCTATATATAATAATTATATTATATAGAAATCTAAATATTTTGAAAACTACTTATCATTAATATAATCCTAACCTGATTAATGTAAAGCAGTGTTTCTCAACCGGGGTCCGCATGGACCCCCAGGGATCCAAAGAAGCTTTGAGGGAGTCCACAAGAAAAAAATTTGTATTTCGGGGTCCTTAAATGAGCTAAGGAGAAAATGCTAATATCAAAGCATTAGCCCAAAGATCTCATTAGTAGGACCTATTTAATACCCTTAGGAATAAATGTATATATGTTGTTTGAAATAGTATTTTTTAATTTTTTTTCCTAATTCTGTCATTACAAATAAAAATATGTTTCAGTTTTATCAATTCAAATTTTCAAAATTTGTAATTTACATTTTAAATATTATATTGGAATTGTTTAATTATTAGCTTTTATTATCCTAAAAATAAATATTTCATTTAGGAATATAACATATGCGTATATGGGGGTCCACATACGTAAAATTAGGACTCAGGAGGTCCACAAACAAAAAAAGATTGGGAACCCTTGATATAAAGAAATATTTAATCGATACAATGTGATGATTTAAACAAATTGCTATTCGCCATTTATTATTTTAAATACAGTATAGTATATTTTTCTATTAACAATATCTCTTTTAATTTTTAAACTTTGTCATTTATAAAGCTATAAAAACAGAGTAGTGGCTTATTAACTGACTTTTTTCCCCGCTAGTACAGATATATATATATATCCAGCTGCGCCTCACCTTTCCAATACTTGACAAGTGTAGAAGTTACGCCCATTGTTGCGAAATTGAATAGACTCTCACTCACCTATTTAACTGACTTTTTTCCCCGCTAGTACAGATATATATATATCCAGCTGCGCCTCACCTTTCCAATGCTTGACAAGTGTAGAAGTTACGCCCATTGTTGCGAAATTGAATAGACTCTCACTCACCTATGGACATCATTTCGACTAAAACATCCAGACCGACCATGAGAGAGACAACGGAAGTAGCCGCACCCAAAAAACACGTGGCCACTGCTGGTGTTCCGGTGACTGGCCACACTTGAGAAAGTGACCTAATGGGAAAAAGCCAAAATTCAATTCTTTTTACTCGTTTTTTTTAATTCGAATAAAATTCTTTCTTTATGAAATTCAAAAACCCATTATTTATTTCAATTGTCGTGTTGTTTGATGATGGAAAGAGATTGACTATTGTCATTCGTCTTTCACGGGAACTGCAATATGTAGAATGTCTAGTGAAAGATCACGCTGGCAAGTAGCCAAAGGAAGAGAACTGAAATTCTGTAGAAGTAAAAGTCATTATTGGAAGATGAATTTTGACTAGTAACAACTAAACAAATTTGCTATTATACTCGATTGGTTTATTGGTTAGCTTGTAACTAGTAATTAACCTCTTCTATGATACCTGATAAAGATATCACGAACAACAGTGACTGTTATCGGTGAATGGAGAATTTTCGAAGGATAAGAATAACTTTCACTAAAACTTATCCTATATAATTCCTTAATCGCATGATTTATGTTTTATTCTAGCATCATAAGAGATTTATCATTAATCACTTTAAAATATAAAATTTTACTTATTTTTACTCCATACGATTCAATGAGTCAAAAAGTAAAACTTTAATCCGAGTAAATTTATTATTCAATTTGTTTAAACAAGCCGAAAAGACTTTTCGATTCGATTAATTACATTTGCAATTTGCAATCCGTTCATTGTGTTTTCTTTAGCTGTGTTTACTTCTTAACGAAACGATTTTATTACATAGTTAATATGATTTATAGAGAATGGAGGTTAACGTTATGGCTAATAAAATATAATTAATCGAAGATGATAAACTGATTCTTCGTTCTTTTCTAGCTAAAATTGAATGGTCCGAAACGATATGGTTGATGTCAAAAATGTAAATTAATAATTCACCAATTATAATGATTGAATGTTTGATAAATTCAATTTTTTCATCATTCTTTTCACTCTAAATTTGCTATAGTATTCTATTATGAAAGCATTACTTCGACCGCATTATAAAAATTTAACTTGCTAATTTTCATTAATTTTTTAAATAAAACGTAATTTTGAACTTTATATATCTAAACAGCTTCGTTTCAATTAGGTTGTATGAAATAATTCCAGTACAGTAACGGAAAATTAATTATTAAAATATGACTATAATTAAAATTTTTAGTTTTCTTAATATTGATCTATTTATATATAAATAATAGATGTTATGTTATTATTTTTACAAAAATTATCTTTCATATCTTGCAGCGATCTTTATTATAGAGGTTTTTATATTTTAAGCTAGCTTAACAATTATACAATATTGCAAAAATTTGTATGTTTAATAAATGATGTAACATGGAAGTACTTTAGTCGTTCTTTACCATATAGCCTATATACTCACTAATTAATTAAACCATTCCTCCCTATTTACCTCTTATTCCGTGCAATGTCACTAGACGGAGATGACCTCAAAAGTACCCGTTTCCATTCTGTGAGTAGGAACTTCGATTTAGAGCTACCGCATCATATAAAAAATATCAAAATTTTCCGATCAAATAGGTAACTTACCTAAAAATCAAGCCATCCTTAGCCATAGCGTAAACAACCCTGGGCATAGGAAACATAGAACCGAACATACTGACAATCAGACCGGCCAGTGCACCAACGGCAACAATATATTTAGATTTAGTAGCTCCTCGTTTATCAAACATCTGCACCAAAGCCGATTCGGCATTGATTTGGTCATAAGGTAGCACTAAAGTTATCTGCGAATAATTAACCGTAAACAACTGTATTCTCGTAACGTAAACGGGTTAATAATAATAACAGTTATACCATCATACTGGAACTGATATAGGCAGTGAGGACTATAACAAGGCTAAGTATTATCGCCAACGGTATGGACCTCTTGGGATTTTTAGCTTCTTCTCCTGTCGTTGCAATTATATCAAAACCAATAAAGGCATAAAAGCAAGTAGCAGCTCCTGCCAGCACCTAGAAGAGAAAGAACATTCATTCAGAGTAGATTCGATTTTAAATGCATTTTTTCCCCTCTTCTCCATCTCCGCCATTGAATTAACAAATATTTTTTTCTTATACTAATTGCAGTTTGTCCACTATAATTAATTCCCTAGACACTGGTCGTTCGATTATCAAGAGCATACCGAGTTGTAGAAGTAAATGTAGCTCGTTTATTTACAGCTTTAATTTTCTTCAATCCGTTTTCATTTTTATCTTTTTTCTCTTGGTGCATCTCGAGTGAAGGAGAATTTAACTAACTGTAACATTTTATTTTTTTTTTAATTTAATATTTTAAATTGCGTAAGAATAGTTTCTAAATTAATTCTACAATTACTGCTGGCTAAATTTTACAAAAAAAGAGAGAATTTTGATTTTAATGTATTTTTATTTAACCATTTTAAAGAAACAAAATCTATTTTTTGAGAATCGATAAAAGTAATTTTAAACAAGTTAATTGAAACTATTTTTAATCATATATACTACAATAATTTTTTCTTTCTAGATGTTTTTTAATAACAAAATTTATTTTAATAATTTTATTTTGGAAATATTCCAATATGTAATAATTTAGATAAAAAATTTGTAAGCTGGCAACGTGACATTTTTACCAAATTAATGAGAGAATTATATATTGAATAAACAATCAAAATTTAGAAATTAAATTATGAAATTCCAAAATTATTGCGAAGTTATTAATAATTTGTTGGATTTAAAGTTTAAATTTTATTGTAAAGAACTATAAAATATATATTAAAATCTCATCGTAAGATGTGTTTCTAATCGTTTACTCTAATATACGGTAATCCGATTACATTATTCAACTATTTCATTGTGAAAAACAAAATTTCTATAATATATTGTATTTAATTTTAAATTTAATTATTTAAATTTAATAATTGTAATTGATTAAATTACGTTATTATAATTCAAATTCATTCCTCTAATTTCTTTTTCTTTTCATAAATAATTATCGTTTATTCTCATTTTTCTAAATTTAAAATATTTATTTATAAAATTTGTTTCCTAAAATATCTCAAATGACTTAAAAAAAAATGGCCACAAAGCTTTAAAAGAGAGAAAATATTGTCTAAAAATATTGAATATTTAATAAAATCATGTTCCTTTCAAATCTTAAAAATAAAGAATTTTTTTAAACATTAAAAAATACAATTAAATTTTGCTTTCTAGAGTTTGAAATTATTTATTTTTCCTCCTAATTACAAGCTGTTCAACATGGAAGAACTAGTTATAAATATCAGTTATCTTAAAGGATAAGTGTTCGTATTAGCAAGGCGATACTGCATGCTCGAGGCAATCGTTTATGATCAATAGGTTACCTGGCTAGATAAACCACGTTTTGTACCTCTTCTTGTAAATGGAACAGACTTATTTGAACTCTCCATGTTCGATAATCGATCTGAAAATTATAACTTACGTGAGTTTACTTTTAATATTACTGTTCAGGCCATAAGCATCCATACTTATTTAAATCTCTTCGAACGTTAAAAAAACCATTGCGAGTCAAACTCTCTTTTGTTCTAAAATGCTATTTTTATAGAATGAAAAGGCAATAAATCATAAATGAGGGGTATCACTCCCTCATAACTATTATCGCTTACCCCAAAGTAGAAGTGGTGGATCGACTTAGGTTCATTTATAGTCTGGTGTGTCTACCTGCGTCATTGCCGTTCTTGCTGCGGCTTATAACGTCATTCTGAAGCAGTTGAGCAATTTTTCATCCATAGACGATCTTTTCTTATCTGAAACTTCTCCACATATGCAAAATGGTAAAGCAGTTCTTGATGCAATCAACTCTTTTTATTTTTTACGCTTTTTTTCGATCTCGAAATTGCAGATGTATTATGGAATGAAATTTTAAAAACAATAAGTGCGAATATCGATCATTTTGAATGTTGCAGTAAATTGTATAAGATAAAAACTGTTGTGTTAATGTAACAACACAATTTTTAGTTTTACACGCTCAATCGTGCACGATCGAATTACATTTATCTCGGTATCTGTTCACATCTCTTTTATTAATTTACTTTTCCGATGACAAGTATTTAACATGCGTATTCGATGTTTCATATCTTGCTAAATATTTTCGAACGACTTCTAATGAAATACTGGAAAGTTGCTATTATATAAACTAACCTTAGCGTGAGGACAAATGCTAAACGTTGTATTGGAGTGACAGATTATCAGTAAGATATAGACTTATAAAATGCTTCACGTACTTCATTATTTATAATATTCATGAAACCTACACCTGTTTTTCTGTTATAAAACTGTTTTCTTTCGGGATTTAACCTTAAACAGTTTATTTATATTCGTCATACTTTTATTAATTCAGTTATCAATTGCCCTTCTTCCACGCCATGCTTAACATAAACATGTGCAAATCTGTTATTGATTAGGTTAGGTTATCGAAAGCACCTGTCTAGCTAGAAATAGTATGTTGAGTTGAAACAACTTTATTTAGTTTTTTATTTATATGTCAACCGTGTCTTCTAAATTCATTATCCGAAGAAGAAAATCATATTTTAAAATAATTTATTCGAACACAAATATATATTAGCGCGAAATCACTTATATTTATATATATAGCAACATACAGTTGCTTACACTAATACAACATTCTGACAAAATCAATAAACTCTGTAAATTTTGAAAATTACTAGCGTGTAGTTTCGAAATGTAATTACTTCACTTAACGCATTATCCTCCAAACTTGCATTAAGTAAGCCGAGCAATTTAGTGAAATTTTATTAAATACTTGGGGATAAAATCCGTCTGATAAATAACTTTTCCAATTAATTAATTAAGCAAATAACTTACTCCTGACCATCCATAAGGAACGAAACCTCCATGTTGAGACCAATTTCTTCCATCTACGTAAAACAATCCGGCCGCCATGATGAAGACCCAAACTGCCAAATTGAGAGCATTCAACACGTTATTAAACAACAATGATTTTTTGACACCCGCAACCATCAAAATAGTCATCAGCACGGTTATTAATGCAGCTAATATATCTGGCGTGTGACCTAAGAGAACGAGAAAGAAAAAAAAGCATTAAAATTCAGTTCTGATTTATAGATCTCTTAAAATGCCAAAAAATTAACTTACTTATTTTATATAAAAATTTTCTTTATCGATGAAATCAATAATAACGCTCAATTTAGCGTACAATGCGATGTTTAAAATCGGAATTCCGTGGAAACTTTAATATTATAAGTAAGCCGAATAGATACAAAATTAAAGTAAAATAATATTAGAACGATATAGCATTACCGGACGAGTTTATGTAAAAATAATCATAAAGTGAGCAATAACGAAGTTGTAAAACTATAATAAAATAAAAAAAAAGACAAAAGAGTATGCTTACCTAAAAATTCCAGGAAAGATAATTTTTTCCATTCTTTTGTTATTGGATATACAACTCTCTTACTACTTATAAATAAACTATGTTCTACCATGTTACTTAAACACACGGAATACGAATTATTTATGAGCAAAACCTCACAATTTATAAAGAAATAGTCATACGCATATATCAGTTTATAAATCAATTCTTTTTTTAAAATTAGCAACTCATCTATAAAATATAACCGTAAACGTATATTGTTACCAAATATAAAATTTACAAGAAAAAAACATGCAATTTTGTCGTTGCATCATTTCCAGGCAAACGTTTCTTCTAATATTCTGATCGAATGCGTGAGTAAATTTTCTACAATAAGAGTGGCACTATCGTGACACACGTGTTGTTTCCCACCCGTATGACGTAGAATGTGGACCTCAGTACTCCACGCTATGTAATATTCATTTGAATATAAAAGATGAAAAGCTCGTGTTCTTTGCATTAAACCCATTTCGATAGAAATATAAATAATTATATACAATATTATCCAATTTATTTTCAGAGATTTTAATTCTAGAAAATGGCAAAAACTAACATGGTTAATTTTCTTTGACGTCACTTTATCCATCATGAAAAGTAATTAAGTCTGGAGCAATCGTCCGGACACTTCATTAATTTTTCTCATTATAAATTTTTAACACTTTATATAAATTAAAGTGATGAAATTTTTATAATTTATTTTTAAGAATTCTAACGTTTTCATTAATAAAGATGTGAAATAAAAATCTAAGAAAAGAGCTGTTTCACTGAAATCATATTGAGAACGTACATTTAAGTAAAATCCTGCGAAAAAATTGAAGGATTTTTTTTCCATGCAAAATCCATTCTAACTCTTCCATCGATCAAACTTAAGAAATAGATTTTCATACTTATGTTTCTGTAGATAAATTGAACACACAGAAAACGTTCACTTACCAATGAAAGAACCCAGACTGTCTCGAATAGTTTTTCCAATGGCTCCATCCACCATAGAGTCAATGCACGCACTGATGGCACAGGCTCCTGCAGCTGTTCCAATCAGATATTCCAGAATCATGTTCCAACCGATCACAAAAGCTATAAATTCGCCTACTGTGACATAGCTATACATATAAGCCGATCCTGTAGTATGAGGCACCCGAACTCCAAATTCTGCATAGCATACACCTGCATCACAAACAAATCAAGATTAATTAATAGACATTACAAACAGTATTTAAAACATTTGAGTCCTGCATATAAATCTGCATTGACTCATTTTTATTTATTATTTCGTGAAAGAAAATGGTATGTTTTTTCTCTAATTCTCTATTTAAATAAGTTTATTTTCCCCCTTATTTAAAAAAAAGTTGGTTCGGAGAAGTAAATTTATCGAAAACCATTATTGAAAATTGCTTTCAATTAAGGTTTTTAGTAGTAAAATTTTTATGATTAATAGCAAATCGATGTTGTTATTGTCAGAAAAACTGCTATTTATTGAACGTATCATTTTTAGCGTTTTTGCAAACATTCAAAATATTAAGGCAAACACGAAAAGGCGTTTAAGGAATATTCAAATGACAAATAATTTCTTCCTTTTTTATTTCATAAAGAAAATATGACGTTAAAAATTTTTCTGAACAATTTTAATAAAATGAGAACATTTGACTTCAAACTGAATTTTATTTTTTTATTCGAATTCCCTTTTTAAGAGGCTAATTAAAGTTTTCGTTTTTTTAAAGCAGTAAAACGAAGAATTTAATTTAGTGACGGAATTAATTAGTGAAAATGAAAAATTCGAATAAATTTTCTTCAACTCCTCGCAGCCGCCCAAGAGTAAATTATTTGCCTTAATATCGAGAGATTGGTTACATAAATTTTCTCTAATTTGCCTCGAGTCTTTCCTATCATTAGTATTCATAAATGTTGGAGGAATCTACTCCTTTCACATTTTACGTCCAATGTTATTTAAACGAAGTTTTATATGTAAAAATTATTAAAATAACAGTTCTAACGGCGTAAAAAATTTATATTCGTACCTTGGTGAATCCCTATTTTGAATTCATTATATTTTGCGCGTAAATTTTTTAAAATATTTTTAAATTTTAATATAGAATCACAAAATTATGCATATATTATAGCAGTTAACGGAATATAAATATAGTGACCTAGAAGGACTTTAAATGGGATATTAAGGGTACCTGAAAACAAGGATGCCACAGCAGCTATGATGAAAGACATGACTACACCAGGCCCAGCCACGTTTCTCGCCACCATTCCAGCTACCAAGTACATTCCGGTACCTACGCAACTCCCGACTCCAAGAGACGTCAGATCTAGTGTCGTCAGACATTTCTATAATAATAATAGGTTATTAAAATAATAACCTATTAATATCAAAGATGGCGGAAAAATATGTATAAAAAATCTTACCTTGAGTTCTGTTCTACTGCGAGGATCGGAATCGGCAGCGGATCCGAGATCTTTAGTTCTCAGTAACTTTCCAATAAGACTTAACAATTTCTGCCGAATATTCTGATCCCCACCAACAAACATGCTCTCAGCTTTAAGGCTGTAAGATAATTTTAAACGTATTAATCATTATCGTATTGATTAACGATGATTAACAGCAGGGAGTTGTAATTTTATTATAAAGCGAATTGACGTAAACCGAGTAAAATTCATATTTATTTTAATTATTTATATATGATATTTTTTTACTACTCTTATTTATAAAGAATGTTTCTAATTTTAGATATATATAATCTATATAATTTAATCATTATATAGATCTATAGTGATTTGACTGGAATCAGTTAAAATTATTATTAATTTAATTACTAAATTACTTTAATCTATTTAACAACAAAAAATCATAGTATTGAAAATTATATATTTGCTAATAAATATAGAATGGATAAGAATCACAAGAATATGAAATTTTTTTTATAAAATATGAAAAATTTAAAGATTAACAGGAGTTTTTATTTATTTATAGTATAAGTCCTCATTTGCCCTGATTGATATATTCAATATACAAATAAATCATGCCATCCATATAATTCATCTTTCTCAATGATAAACTTGTAATCTCTGACTGAATCTCTGTTATCCAACTGCTGTATTAAACAAAACATATCACTTGAAAAGATATGCAATAACATTCATTATAAATAACTTTAGTTTTTTTATGCCACTGACTCAAAACATTGCAAAATGAAAATCTCTTCATTTATTTTAGAGAAGTAATTTTTTTATCATTCCTTGCTTCTAAACAAATTCTAATCTTATTAAGATACTCCAAATTGTTATTGCTACTTAAATATATGGGGGGCGAAACTAGTTTCTTGATTGCATTTAGCTTCAACTCATTTCTGAATGTCGATATTATCAGAAATTACCATAAATTTATATTAAGTTAAACGATTTTTTTAAGATAATTACTGTATTCTTAATTTTAACAGATTCAGACATTCCAACTTTTAAGTATTATTATTTTATCTATTAATATTTATTTTGTGATTTACACAAAAACTAGATTAGTTGTTAAGTATTTGGTATCTTAATTATTAAAACATAAATTTAAAAATATTTTTTTTTCCATTGTAAAAAGGTTAAAAAAGCTTTTCAAAATGACAATAATTCTTTGGTGAAAGATATTCTAAATATCTTTATTAAGCAAAATATTAAGAAATCCTATCTTGTACGGATGTTATGATTGTAATATGGCATTAGATATACATAAATTCAATTGCTGCCTCGTAGATTAGCATGGTTTCATAAATCCTTTGAATTCAGGTGCCTGAAAGCAGAAATCCGCAGAGGAGAATAATTTGTTCAATCTCTGCAGCAAAACCAATCGAAAATCACGGCAGACATCCTTTTGTATTTTATTTTCGGGAATGTATTGGAAGGACATATTCTGACAATAGAACAGAACTAAGACATGTCGAAGACACCTGACACAAATCACGAGTCTGTCGATCAGGAGGCCACTAAGCACAATTATGATAGGGAAACTTCATTACTGCTTCTCATTCAAACTCTATTTTTATCAATAAGAAATCATCCTGGTAAAAAAATCTTATAGTAATGTTAACGATTTTAATCTTTCGGTATTTCGTTGTCTGGATTCTTTCATTGATTTTCTCCTGACACAGTTCACAATCAATATACTTTCTGTCTATTTAGACTCGGTTGCATCAATGAATGCAGTTAAATTACCCGTACAAATTTAAATTTAATTTGGTTATTAAGGAATAATAATAACAGTTATAAGGACTGTAAAACACGAACGGTTTATTTAAAATATTTTCGACTACATTCAAAAATATTCCCGGTGTACATGATGAAATTTGATATTAAATCAGAAAAACCTTCTTCAGGAAAAATTTAGATTACTATTACTTAGCATGGAATAACGGTAATAAATTTTTTTTTACTTCTAAACTCGAAATAGTGCAATAAAAGCTTATTTTTCTCCAACTAAAACAATAACAATAAAATCTTGACTATTTAATCTAGAAAGAGAACGAGTAAATTGCGGGTTTTAATAGGATTACGCAATGAAATAATAAATATAAATTTCATTTAAGAATCTTCAGTTATTAACAATTCAACTGTTAACAGGAACAAAGAAGGAAAATAGATAAAAATCCTTTAATATAAAAAATAGACAACGAAAATTGCATTGCTTCTCTCATAACAAATATATGTGTGTGTGAGTGTGTATAGTATAAGATTAACTTCATTTAACTTTAAAGAATAGAAGTTGTTCGCAGCAATTTCAATCCCTTCTTTCTAAATCTTCAGAAAGAAACATATATTTCTTTCTAGAACAGTAGCGATAGTAGTTTTAATAAATAAAGAGCAATAAGAGAATAACTTCTCTCGAAGTCTTTTTTGAAACATTCAGAATGGAACAGGATGAAATGCAAAAATCAAATTAAAGAAAAATGTTAAAAGAATTTAAAAATTTCTTAGCTTTATTACTTTTTCAGACTGAAAATTCTAATTGAAAAAGCGATGAAACATTTATTTTCTTTCTGAAAAATAATAAATTTGCGATCTAAAAAAATATGACACTTGCATAAGCAAAATAAATATCTTCCCATCATCTGCTTTTCTTGTAATAAATATTATGTACAGTAAAGTGCTCTTCTTTTTGCTCTCCTTCTTTAGAATGCCAAGATTGGAAAAAATTGTTGATTTAAAGGAAATGCACTTTCCTAGTGTTTGCACAAATTTCCTGCACTTATCTCGGTATATGTCCGAGGAAAAGGATATTTTTTATTTATTTTAATTACAGTGCCGGCAAGATCCGAATATTGTAGGTATAACATCTCAATAAAAACCAACAAAAATAGTACCTATATAATAAAATTTACAATTTATTTTGCTTGGAAAATACATGGAATATAAATCTAATAATATCAAAATTTCATTCATAAAAATATCATTTAATAAAATTACATTCAATTAATTTTTTCCTTAGAAACTAAAAATATATAATTACAGTATATATTATTTAAAAAATTAAAAATAGCAAAATTTACATAACTTCATATTTTTAATCAATTTGACGTTTCATTAAAAATATGGAAAGAAAAATTAAAACGGGGAAAAAATATCTCAAAACTGTAGTTTGGAATATTTCCAAAAAAATTTCTTCGAATCGAGTTTTAACTATCAACACATTAAACCCCGTTAGCGACGATTTAATTAACTTTTCGTAATTTTTAATCAAATCATAATTATTCTTAATAGAAAACAGTTAATTAAAAATTAATAATATCCAAACTTCTAAGAATTAAAAACCGTTTAAAAACTGGCGATATAAGAAAACGTGTGTATCTTGCAGATGAATGAATGAAAAGGATATTTAACCATTTACGATTCACATACAAAATGTCAAAAGTCAATCTAATTATTTTTTAAAATAAACGTTTATTATTCTATAAATTTTTTAATCTTTTATTCTGTTAGATTTTATAAAAATTGAGTAATTTTTTTTTCAAAGAATATTAAAAATTGGGACCGGTTAACCATCAACACTTGTTTCAAAAACACGAATTTAGTGGATATGTAAGGAAGGCCATTTCGGCCAAAATTGCCAGAAAAGAATGCACTTCGTTGGATAAATCAAACTTTCGATTTTTATCTAAATAGTTTTAACAGAGTTTTAGTTACTACACTTGTTAGTTCTTTTTCTTCAAAGACAAGCTGAAAGCAAGAACAGAACTCTACAATTTTATCCGGACATTTTATTTTCTTTCAATATTTTTAAACCGCTTTAAAGCCAAAATTTCATAGTATATTTAGCTATTTACTTTTCACTCCTAAAACACTTTTTCCTCTTTAAAATTTTTTAATTCGCATGAAATCAAATAATGTCTTTTCTTTTTTTTTGGAAGTTGGGGAAAGTCTTCCAAAATGATTGAAAAACCAACGATTATTAATTAATTTTAAGCTAGGCGTCGAAAAATAAATTGCCACCATTATAGAAATAATAAAAATTCTGCAAATTTTTATCGATTACAAATTTCATTCAAGCGAGCGCAATTACTCGCAATTGCTATAAAACAATTTTTCCGTCCAGAATAATAATAATAAATGATAAAAATTAAAAAAATGCAAATCGAGTTTATATCCGCGGATAACTTCTTATGACGTATTGTATAAACACACGGCACATTTTAACGATCTAATTTACTTGTAAAACTTTAATGGGTTGAATTATTGATCTGCAACGTGTACTAGACCTAGTTACATTACAGATGATACCGTCCGCCCTTATTTTATATTGTCTACATATCTTCCACACTTCGGCACAAAAAAAAATCTTGCACGAGAAAAAAAAGCGATATAGAAAAAATATTAGCAATGGTAAACATTCCTCTTAATCTAACAATTACGGTTTTGCACACAGTAAAGAGAAAAAAGAACAAACAGAAATTTCACATAATTATATTTACCTTTCAGTTACTGATATGAAAGAGGGCCATGCGGCCGAATTGTCTTCGTAATTGGCAAAACCGTCGAGTGAAACGGATCAAACTTCCTCTTCTACATCCGCAGCTTGTATCAGTCCGGACTCCCTCTGCCCAAAATCGTCTGACGTCGACGTCGGAGCATTGCGTTGTCACGGGTGACGCCTGCACGCATTTGGTTGGTGGATTTTCTCTAGTGTCGTGGGCAGTGCCAATCCGGCATCGAGAGTGGGAGAACTAGCGAGAATAAAACGAGAAGAGAAAGTGCACTCAACGCTATTCTTCGCCGTTCATACGCTGGAGATACTGCTAGATTGTTTCTTTTAACAATTTATCGTTTGATTAGCGAAGAATCGATTCTGAGAGATAAAGATGTCCGCTATAGAAGCGAGAGAGATTCCGATGATAGCTAATTATTTAACGATGCTGCTTGGAAAATATATAAGACCGACAGGAAAAACATCAAAGTTTAATTAGATCACTTATTAAAATTAAGAAGAAAGATCTAACCTCGTTCGATGAAGGAACATTCTAAGTATTGGAAGAATTTTTTCAGAAAATTAAGTTTGTTTTATTGGTATTTTTACCAACTTTATGTCGGTTTTTATATCTGCTTCAATGAAATTCCCGAGTTTACACATTGAATTCTAAAGTTTGCTCAGTTTAGAAGTATTGCTTATTATGAGTTTAAGAAATTAATTTAAAAAAATCATTTTCTCTGTGGGAGTTTTTAAACGTGGATTTAAAAAAGAATTAATGTCAAGTACGAATCTATCAATTCGAAGAGATTAACTTTCGATGATACTGACACATCAGAAAAAAGAATTATTATAAGCATTAAGTAGAATTATTGTAAGCATCAAAATCATCTAGAAGAAAAATGACAAGTCAAAAACATTGCTGACTACAGTAAGATACTGAAGGAACATTAAACTCGAATGAAAAGCAGACTGCTATTCTATAAAATACTATATTTTAGACGAGGAAAAAAAGAAGTGAAAGAAATGAGAAGAATTCCAAAGAGATTATATAAACTAGAATGGAAGATGTCGGAATCTTTTCGAATCTAACTGTCTTCTATCCGACCACGAAGGATTTAAATGTACTTCGTGGTTTTATTTAAATTTAGTTTGATGCAATCTGAATTAACCAATTCTTTGGTTCTGAACATTATATCTAGTCAGTAATCATCTAAAGTTAGTAACAAAAAAAAGCAAAATATGATTTGTAAATATATAAAAATTCGCAATTCAGTTGTAAAGAAAGAATGAAAAATGAAAATATAAAAAAGAACTCTAGAAAATTTATTACTAGCACCTACACAAAAACCAGCTACATAAAAGTCATTTGTTCCTGAATGTTAGATTCCAGCTACGAAGCAAATTTAAATTATTTCTCTTTTTAAATTATGAAGCCAAATAATTATATAGGTTAATGTGGTTTTATATGAAAATATTATATACGTTTAAACTCGAATTGTTAAGAAAGAAAATAGTGGCATTCTTATGGAGTATTACTTGAGTTTCATATAGAAAATTTTATATATTTTCTTATTTCTCTACTTTCTTCAAACAAAGGTAGTACAGTAAAGTATGATTCTATTAAAAATTGTTGATAGAACAACTTCAACAAACGTCACTCAGGCAAGACCAGATCAAAAGATGAAATATCAACTGTCTTGAATATCAGACCAAACAACATATCATATAATAATGAATGGATGAATGATTTCCTTAGAAGGATGAAAGTAATCATTTTCCGGATAGTCTCCATTTCAGTTCCATTTTTGATACATTTTCAGCCATTAAAAACTATTTATACAGGTTTCACTCAAATTTAATCTGACATAAATCGAAAATCCTTGAACCATGCTACAATACTTCCCTTTTCAACATTACAGTATGATATTTTAAATCTATTTAACTGTTTTTCGTTCCCTCATTACTATAGTGCTGTGATCAGAAGTATGAACTAGAACAAGTACCAAGTTCATAATAATGGAATTATTATTCAATCGAGCTTTTGTTGTGGGTTTTGAACAGAATAATTAATAATAATTATTCTGCTCAAAACACACAATAATAATTAATAATACAGTAATACGTAGACAAATCTAAAAATTATTATAGACTTATCTACGTATACTTGCTTCTTATAAGTCTAATACCTAGGTGTTGTATAAATATGGAAACATGTTAAGAGATTTAATAGAATTAATTAGTTTTGATAATTATAATATATTAATAAGTTCTAAAAATAAATCTACTTTATCAAAAATTTATATGAGCAGTTTATTGACAGTTGGAACACATGAACGAAGATTTCATTTGGAATAAACAAGTTGGGAACTCGTTCGTAATCTTCTTCTTAGTACAGCAGATGACTATATCTCACTTATACCCCTTGGTAGACGTAAGGTTCGACATATCCGAGTAGGATCGATAACTTTACTTACTAAATTATTATTGTTATCATACGGATAAATTACATAAAATTTTTAAAACAAATTTCAATGAATATTCTTTCTCATAAAATGTGAAAATAATTAATTTAATACGGATATTCTTTCAATTCGTTTTTTATTTATTTACTTTTAATTTATTATATTTATTTATTTCTACTTAGTTTTATCAATTTTATCTTCGGGTTTATTTACTTTTGAATCCTACACGAAAGCTCATTGGAAAAATTTTCTTTATATGTTTTCCAGAATTAATTTTTGTTTCGCAAGAACGATTTAATTCTTTTGACTATTCTGTCAAACTTGATATTTTGCGAAATATGATATGTGAGATAATATATAATTAAAATTCACATATTTTTTTAATCACGAAAATATTGAATATTAAAAAATAAAAATATTTAAACTTCCTCGATTATATTTTAATTAACGAATATTTTCATTTCTAGAGGAAAAAATGTGATGTTTTTCTCTTTATGAGCATAACACGTCTAATTATTATTTAAAAAATAAAAATAATTAACTAATATTGTTAAAAAATTTATTATTTTGAATATTAAAAAATACAAAATTTAATCGAATTATTATCGATTAAATTTCATATTTTTTTGACGATTCGCTAGTGTAATTCAAATCATCAACCAACTAACCATTAACCCGATTTTAATATTTTTGTATGGTTGGTCGAATGGCCGCAGTTACGCGAATTTTGTTATCATTATAGTTTACTTCCTTATTTCACTTATCTTTTCAGAAATATCTTTTCTGATCAGCCATTTTAAAAAATCCATAACTTTTTTTTACATATCTACTATATCGATTTATTTTCTTATTTTTTCGAACTGTATGAATGACACGTAAAAATGTTTATCAAGAGACATATAAATAAAGAATAAAATTCCACGAAAATAAAAAAATGATTTGATCTCATATCTATACAATCCAGACATAAGAAATTAAGATAATAGATTTTATCTATCATTGAATAGAATTTATTTAGTATTATTTGTGTATGTTTTTTTCTATTGAAAAAGGTAAGTCGCTTTACAAATATTTACATCTTTGAAAATGTATTCATGTTATACCATTAAGGTATGATATTACGTTCTTCCTTGGACATTTATTGATACAACAACACATTTTTACTACAGGCATTTTTTATCGATATTTTGATAACTCGAATAATAAGTAGCATTGCTAACTGTTCATGATACTATAGTACATTTCAAGATAACCTGGCAGTAAATCACTACCATTGTTGTGGGTATTTCTACACAAAGAAAAATAGTCCCTATTAGTTAAATTTAATATTATCCCTATAATTTGTTGTTTTGGGAAATAAAATATCGAAATATTAAATAATTGAGATGATTTAAAAACATATATTTTAAAATCACATGACAAAATTTAACGAATTATTGTTGTTATTTACAAATCGCGTATGAATATAGTGTTTCCTTTGGTGGTTCGATTGTCAGATTATCTTGAAACAGACTATAGTAAGAAATAGAAATAGCTAGAATATACAATATAATTAATAATATGAGGAATTTTTTAGACTAAATGCCAAATTTTCAAGCTTTTCTTGTTTTTTAATTAGTATTTTCAATAGAGTGATTAATTAGATTCAATTTTTATTTTATTTTTTAATTTAAATTTCTACATTCTCATCCTTAAAATTCTCTTAATGTATCTTAGAACAGCAAACATAACATTTAATAAGATATTGTGACAATATATAAAATTTAATTAAATAAATTGATTAAATTTAGAAAATAATTTGTGTTATTTCTAAAAATAATAATTCTCGAAACATCACCTTCATGTATACAGACAGTATGCATCTCTGTTAGCATTAAATCTGTTCTTATATTTATAGGTTTGATGCAAACTAAATTTCTATATATATACAAATTTGTCGATATTTTGATAGATTTTTTTATCACTAAGTGATAAAAAAATAATAATTCATAAGATCAGAAAGATTGGACACACTATAGATAATTTTGAAAATGGATTTTTTATTTATTTATTTTGGTCTTAGTTTTGAAAACTTTTAATATTTATATGTAGTCAGAAAAAAATAAATTTGGAATATAAAAATAAATCTATGAACCAAATATATTTCGTTATAAAATTCTAAACTTTCAATCTTATCTAAGATAAATTCGCAGGCCCTCAAGTGATGGAATCCCTCTTCGATTTCATGTGAACCTTTGCGAAAAATAAATTCCATTTTAGTTAATGTCACATTTTTAATAATGTGTAAAAACTCTAGTTACAAGAAATACAAATATTTCTGAATTGCTATTACTTATAGAAAAATTGAATTTATTTTATTAAATTCAGGTAGAGTTAAATAAAGGAGAAAAAAGTTGAAAAACATATTTATTACTTGATTCAAAGCTGACATTTATTTATATCTATTTTTCTGCCTTTACGCACGTTAGTAATGCACGAAATACTTATGACCAATACAACTAAACACAAAACACGTAAATTCATAACAAATATTTTTTTCTTGAATCTATGCATTATCATTGTTTAGAAAAATTTTAAACAGCATTAGATCTTGCAATTATTCTATTTAGACTGTGTGGTAATGGCTGCCATTGAAAAAATAATTGATTTTTGGTTATATCTGCATGTATTTATTATGCTACAAAGATATTGAATTTAATAAGGTGCATAATTAATAAAATTTTAAACTATCAGTTATTGATCAAAATCTGGAAGTAAAATATATTTTATCAATTCCAAAATAAGTAAACAAGTTTGATATAAATATTTTCGCAAGTTATTCTGTATAATAAAATGTGCTAAAACTTTTCAGATAAATTTAATTTATAGACATTTTATGTCCCATAATATCTTTAATAAAAATAGAATGTTTTAAAAGTATTTAGCAATAAAGTAGTTTGCATCATTTTGGAATTTAGAACGATATAATGTAGTATATATAATATTGATAATTTATTTTATATATAAAATATTTATATTATTATTTCATATAATTCTATATATATAGAATACGTATAATTAAAGTCTTCAACATCCCAAAGTTTTATCTTAAATGTCCCTTATGCTCATTTTTCTTTACAGTATTTATGATAATTTTTATAATTTGTATCCAAAAATCTTCCAATTTTTAAAATATTAAATTAAACATAATATTTTTAAATCAAGTGATCTGAATAGATTAATTAGTTTCGAAAAGTAATAAAGATAATTGTGATTTTGTATCGTATCAAATGCACACGATATATTATAACATAATAAATGGTAATGCAATTGATCAAAAAGTAAATAAGATTACTAATCACAAGTTCATAAGCTGTTGATAAAATTGTTATCTGAACAACAGTAACTTCATGACAACGTTTTGTGTATATTATTATTGAGAAATGATTGAGATTGTAATTCAAGCGAGAATCGAATCCATTTTTCAGTCTATCTGATGATAAACCCGAAAATAATGTCGCATTATCATCTAGATAGAAAAAAAATTTATTTTCAATTGTAGAGAATATTGTCAAGAAAATTGGTGTTATTCTGACCGAAACAGTGAAAAGAATCTATAATCTTTCACGAAAACTAGAAACTTTTCGTCATATCTCAATAACGTATGGTCAGCTTCCCATTTTTGTCAATAAATAATTCATAGAACACATTCATTAAATTCAGTTTGATATTAAAATTAATGAATTTTTAAATTGATTCCAACTATAAGTGAGAGAAAAATGTCACAAATTATTATTTTGAAATGTTACATAATCTAATCTTTTAATATGCAAATTTTTAACCAATTGATAGTTTAGCTACTATATTCAATATCTAAAGACTATTTGAAATGAAGAAAATCATTTTCGTGTTTATTAAATACAATGTAATTATCAAAAATTTCTATCTAATGAGATAGTTAATAAAAATATTGAGATTGTTCCCGGCTACATCGGTCGCTTTATGCTATAATGACTCCATATACAGTAGTAGATTCAATTAACAATCCTATTTCCAGGAGCGCATCACTAGCATTAACGGGTATAATTTAATTTAGATAAGCATAAACCGATATCATTATAGAAGAACAAATTTTTCAATTCACATAGTGAAAAATAAATAAATAATTTTTATTACGCTTATCAGCGATATAAATTTATTTAAAAAATAATAATAATAAGTGAATTATTTCATATGAAATTGCTTGATTTTATCCCATTTTCAACGCAAGTCTTTCCGTTAATCCCTTCCTTTATTTCAGTAAATCGTAAAGATATAATTATCTACGAAAAAGATAAAATCTAACAATATCAATAAACTCTCGTATTTTTTTGATGCTTCATTAAAATAAAAATCCTTTCAAATTCGGCTGATTTATTCGGAATTTAGAATAATAATGATTCAGGATATTACTGTAAAGATTCAGGAAATTACTGTAAGTCGTTCTGATTGCATTTGTGACATAGACTCGTATGATTAATTTTTTTCTGCTTTGTCACATAACCACGAAACACATTAAATCACATAAATATCACGAAATCATTAAAAATGAATTTCCTCATCGTAAAAGCAGAATAGAAGATTTAGTTTCTTGTTGAAATATTTTAGTTAAATTAAAAATTTTTTTATATAACCGACATTGGCAATTATGATTATTAAGTAAACATATATATATATATTTAATTACCATAATTACCGGTGTTAGTTACACGGGAAAATTTTTTCCCATATACTCATTTAGATAAGTATAAATCTATATTATATAGAGCAGTGGTATTCAGTTTGTTTTTTTTTTTTTATTCATGGATCACTTCTGAATTCCATTTACTTCTATGGCCTCCACCTCTTATAGTAGCCATTGATATAAGCAGTGGTATTCAGTTTGTTTTTTTTTTTTACTCATGGATCACTTCTGAATTCCATTTACTTCTATGGCCTCCACCTCTTATAGTAGCCATTGATTTATTTTGGTTTTGCTTTTATTCATGCACCTTCTGTAATGCAGCGTGGTTTCCTTTGAGAAACCGCTGATATAGAGTACAAAGTTTTCTATACATGACATTTTGTTTATTGTAATTTTCCAGAATATCTTGAGAGAATATTTTAGCAAGATGAAATGTCATAAATATGGAGATTTTTTAAGAAAAGTAACAATCGCGAAAAATATTTTGCTATTTATGATTTAAAATAATATGTTTATATATGATAATAAACAGATACTATATTTCATGTTATGCGATTAAAAACGACAATTTATATACAGTATTTATTTTTTATAGAGAATAATATTATAAGAAATTTAAAATATAATTTAATACTTTCTAAAACAGAACAATAATAGAAATATTATTAGCATAATAAATATTATTAAAAACTTTTTAAAATTATTATTTTTTCATGCTAATATTATTGACAAGTACAAAAAATCAAAATTTAAAAGAAAGCGAAATCAAAGTCAATTTCAAAACATTATAATTTTGGAATAATCATAAAAATATTTTAATGAAAATAATTAACTTGGATTATTTAAGGGATAATCAATACTTCTCAAATTAAATTTGCTATTCTATTATAATGTATTACTTTATCTAATTTTTATAAAAATTAATTTGAATGGTTATGATAAAAAGAGTAAGAATATTGTCATAAAAAAAGACTTTAACAATTTTTTTTTTAATTATCAAATTATCGAAAGAGAAAAATAAGATATGATAAACGAAGCAGAATTGTTAAATTTGGTACTGAATAAGATATACAGTATTTTATCCAAATTTTCTTAAACATATGTTTCTGATACTAACAATGAAAGAAAGTATTACTATAAACAAACTATTATATAGTAAACAAATTTGTGAAATCTTATCAAAATATTTCTCAGAATATTGAAAAGATCTTATGATATCTTATTGATTAAATTATTTAATTCTATCGCATTACTATGCAAATGATAAAAGTCAAGAAAAAAGTGGTAAGATAATTTTTAGAGAAAAGATATCATCTATATTCAACATGTCTTTATGAAATACATCATTATTATACAGTCGAACTTCTCTAAGTGAAGCTCTCTTTGGACTGACAAGGGAATAAATATCCACTCAACTGGTATCAATAAATTAGCATGCATATAACATAGAAAACATCTTTTCTATAATCTATGACAAGATTTTTATTATCTATAAATAAATGTAGAAACATGCATTAAAAATCTATATTTCAAAAATCTATTTGTTATGGAAATAATCGGTAATTGACTTTTGAGTTAATTTTCTTTTAAATCTGAAATATGTTTGACTTTTAATTTATAAAAGGTTTCGTATGAATCACAACTATTTACTTCTAAATAATGTAACACTGTATCCAATTCTTTCATAGTGTCCGTTAATAGTTAGGTTAGATAGGTTAAGCCGCCATATCGCACGAGGGATATACTGTATCTGGCGGCGGCCACTTATAGCTCCCATCACAGGCTGGCTAACACCCATAATGATTGAAGGATGGTGTTCAACAGGCTGGGCTCGGACCACTCCTGAAAAACAGGCGGTGTGGGACCCGGATTTAAACCCAGATCCTCCAGGGTGGTAAGCCACTGCTTTATCAATCGGCCATCCGGCCAACAGAGTCCATTAATGAAGGTGGCGGTTTCTGTTCAGTCATTTCTTCATCTTCCTCTGTTTCTTCAAAATCAGAGTTTGATGGAGGCAGCAGTGGCTCATCCCCATTTATTTCTAAATCCTCATCAATAGTAATGCATCTTTCAAAATCCAATTCCAGATCACTAGGAATAAGTTCATATCTACTGTCGCACTAGTACCGGTCCACTTCCATTATTGTTTGAAATTGCACATATCCCGGACATAAACATTATTTAATGTTAAAAATCCTGATTCACTTAACCGATATTATTCACTTATGCAGTAGGCTATCCACTTATCCAGACTCCTTAAGCGTTAAACCCTATGGAATCAAAATGGGACTGTGAGAATTTGATTCAGTTAACCTGATTCTCCACTTATCCAGGATTCACTTAAAAATGTTCGACTATATTTAATATAGTTTTGATTTCAATTAAACCAAATATTTTTAAAAATTATTTCATTTAATTTAAATTGATATTTTTTATAAAACTTCTTTAAAAGATCACAAACAAATTTTTAAAAAATTTAAAAATTTTTCAAAAAGATATACAGTTGATTCTCGTTATTCGCGGATTCGGTATTCGCAAATATTTATTTGTAATCAGAAAATCGATTTCCACGGCGTTTTCGCGCTAATATGCGAACTCCCGCTGAGTGACGAAAATACTGTTACCAGTGTAAACTCTCTCTTTAATAAAGGAAGTTGTTTGTTACCAAACGTAGTTTCTGTGTCGGAAAAGTCTCATTACCTATCCTTGCTCACTCCACAGCCACAGGTAGGCCAAAATCCTGTTCATATCCTCCGCAGGTCTAACAGAAGAATGTGATCCTATGCTTGAACGCAGCCTCAAATTTAGGCACCTAACTTCCTGTGCATGTAAGGAACATCGAGATTTTAGAAGATCTGAGATAAAAAGCGACGCAGACAAGGCTGACGTAGTTCAGGAAGACAATGTATCAGCTGCCATATCAAACATCCTGCAACATCAAACAACTACTCGTCAAAAATAATATTTTATTTACTACATAGTTAGTGTTTTAAAAATTAAATAAAGATTACTGTAATTATAATAGTGTATATAGTACAGTACTGTATATTGCATATAGCCTACTGTAATTATTTGTAAATACTGTAACTGTAATATACATTAAATAAGGTGTTTTTAAACAGAAAAACACACATAAAGCAAGAATGAAAGGTTGGCAGGAACCTAATTCTGCTGGCTGGGTCTGTATCTATATAGAGTCCCACTGCAGGGGTCCCAAGAATAGACCTGGGCTCCGCAGAAAAGTCACATTTTCGTTATCTATCACTGGGATAATGAGCCCTAGTGATATACAACGGCCACCATTAACCCCTTTAGTCGCTTTTTACGACACGCAGGATAAGATAATGAATGTTCAGTATCCCTTATCGAGAGATGGATTAGAAGTCGTGCTTCTTCTGTACATTCTAATATGGAGGATATAGCGTGTACTTGTTCCTCCGATGATAATAGAAACCGTTCTTCTTCTTCTATGGAACAATAGAAGTTTGCTCATGAAGAGTACTTATAAATTGAAGGCTATGTGACACAGTGGATAACTCTAAAATTTGACTTTTTGAATTACTTGCTTATTTCTATTATTAAAATAGTCTATTATTGCTTGTTTGAATGATTTAGATTCTAGATCATATGGTAATTTTTTGGAAAAAAAATAGTTTTTTATTTTTGCCTATTATAAAATTTGCATATTTACAGCTGCCAAACTGATAAATATTAATGAAAATGGCGTCTGTCAGTGGAAGCAATTATACCAATAATAGGAAACTAACAACGAATTTGAAATGATTGACCAACGCAATGAATATAATTATATTTGTATGAATCTATCGAAATTATATTTTCATTATTTTTTTACCTAAAGTATTTTGTGTAAAAATTCCGTAAACTCCAACTGTTTTTTATGCTAAAATGAATCTATCGAAATTATATTTTCATTAATTTTTACCTAAAGTATTTTGTGTAAAAATTCCGTAAACTCCAACTGTTTTTTATGCTAAAACAAACTTATCTACTGTATATAATATTTGTAAGTATATATTCTGGTTTTCTTTTACTGTGTGTTATTCATTCTTTGCTTCTTAATACTTTTCTTATCCTGTGATATATTTAATGAACTACATATGTCAAATAGCATGCTAAATTATGATGGCGAGATATCCTGTTGATAACGGAATTGTTTCATTTTTATTGCATTATTAAGTTAACATTGTATATTGTACTTTTGAGAATTTAGACTTGTTCACATTTTGTTTATTTTTTATCAAGCTGAACAGTTATGGCTAGTTGGCATGAAAAAAGATCAAGAAGATCGTTTTATCTAATATAATCAGTCGAATTATATCTGCCCCTTTTTTGTTTTATAAATCTGTATGCTAATTGGTTCAGAAACCTTTTTAATGGAAATTATATTTACCTGTAACATTTATGCCATAGAAATATAATTCTAACATAAATTGAAATTGTAATTACAGTATAACTTTTTTTGTTTTATAAATCTATATGCTAATTGGTTCAGAAACCTTTTTAATGGAAATTATATTTACCTGCAACATTTATGCCATAGAAATATAATTCTAACATAAATTGAAATTGTAATTACAGTATAACGGATTGGGGAAGATGACCAACTTTTTGTTTCCGATCCTAAAACTGGGCTAAATTTGAATGTTTTTGTTTCATATTTCGAGCATTTATACTGACAAGAATTTTTTATATAAGCTTATAACATATTGAAGAGTATCAAAATACTAATCGCTTCATGATTTATAATTTTTTAAAATAAATTTATTTTTAGCCATCTTTGAAATAAGTTTACATTTATCCGATTATTCAGGATATGATGTCAACGTGTTTTATATATATGCTAAGATAATTGATAAAAATTTTTACACTATATTGGTTAAGTTTAAACATAAATATAAATTAATTTATTCGAATAAATACTATTTAACACAGGATAATCCATTGTAAATGTTGTTACTCGTTCCTAAATGGAGTTTCAGAATTTCACAGGAATATGAATTCCATATTCTTATGAAGCTTTGAAGTAATTGATGCCATACATTGCACTCCTCAAATATATTCACATTCTCTAAAATATTCTTCAGGATTTCGGAATTGTTATTCCTCAACTCGAAATCCTGAAGAATATTTTTGAAATTTTTCGATGTAAATGCTGTATGTGCAAAAATTTTGACTTGAAGCAAAAGTATCTTTTCCATGAATTGGAGTGATACAACTTTTATTCATCTGACTATTGCAAAATTGCAATAGTCAAAGTTGCAATATTGCAAAATTGTAAGCAAAGTTTTCTTTTAACTATATTTCTTTACTTACTTTACTATGGATTCAAATGAATATACTGTACTAATTATAAAGAGAAAATTCTGCTTATATTATATCTTTTAGTAAAAATAGGATCTGCTCAAGTAATGAGAGAGATAAATCCTTTTGTAACATTTAACAGTTATAAAAATAAAAGTTACTAGAGACTTACAAATTTATATTTACCAATACAGATATACGGTATATAGTATTTGGAACAAAATTCATAAATATTTATAGTTATATAAATCTACAATCAAATATTGAAGAAATGTTGAGTAAAGAATATATAGTTTCATTTATGAATACTAAACAATTCATGAAACGAAACCGTTCATAAAAAGATAGGAAAAATGTGAAGATAATGGTAATCTTATCGATTATTCTGTAGTATTCTATAATATAGTAGAAGCTCGTTAATTCGATATCGGTTAACTCAAAGTACTTATTAATTTGAAGTAAATTATAGTCCTCAGATCAAAGAATACAATTTTTAATTGCTATTATGGTGGCTAATTCAAAATACAATAATTTTTAGCCTATTTTTTGAAGGAAATTGAGGATTATAAGATCAGGCCAATGCTGTCTGTATATCCCTATTAATAAATTTTGAACTAATTAGCAGATATTTATGAAATTTAATAGTGATGTTCTGCCATTAAATGGTACCTTGTTGCATCATCCTTTAATCCTACAAAATAGACTAATCCTGCAGAATAGAATTTCATTTTTATTACAATTTTAGTTTATATTAATATCACTAGATGGCGATAAATATTAATAGTGTAGGAATAATATATGGCTTACCCGATTTCTTAACAAAGTGCCCCTATTTCAGTATCTTTCACAATGACATCACAGTCCTAGTGTGGCGTCATCCAGACGTAATGAATGCCGTCACAAAACTCCGATAATTTATAATGTTATGATGACGTAATGATGCACGGCGTCAGGGTTGACGAGATTATAATCATCATCTCGTGACATATATATTGATAAATTAGAAACAAAACCAAGGGATTCCAATACTAAATCAATGAAAAATAAATGACACCTTGGAAAACAGACAATTTTAGTTCTTTTTAGAACTTCTTGTTAATTCTAACTTGTAAGTTGAATTCTACTCCAACAATGATCTAAAATCTGCAATATTCAAAATTATTTTGTGATAAATTGGTGATTAACTGAAGATTTGGATAAAAGTTACTACAAATGTCCGCTAGATGCTTAAAGTAACGAGTGATAACCATATACAGTTATTCTGCTAATTGACTGCATTTTTCAAACATAGATCATTGCCTATTACGTTATTCCTCTCCCAAAAGTAAAAATTGCATACAAGATTATAATTACAGTCAAACCTCTTTAAGCCGCTACCATCGGTTCGAAGGTCCTCTCTGGCGGTAAAGGAAAGAGTAATAATGCAATATCGATAATTTTCAGTCGACTTGGTTCCTTGCAAAGTCCTAATAATTATGAACCGATTAATTTTAATCAAATCCGATAATATATACAGTGAAACCGCTCTATGTTGGACACATTTGGTTCCTTCAAAATGTGTTCAACTTAGAGAGGTGTTCAACATAGAGAGATTTATAAAATCAAAATTTTTTTCGAAACATACTAAATACTAAATTTCCATGTCAATGCAAACCTTTATTCAAATCAAATTGGAAAACTATTATTTTAAATAAAAATCTCAAAAATGTTAAATAAACACTAGTCTGTCAGTGCTTTCAACATAATTTCAAATAGATAGTTCATCTATTTGAAAAGAAGTCTGTAAGTAGAGTTTGCCTTTTCTATATTTAATTTACACTTCTTCCACATATTTTCAATTTTATTTTTTCTTATACCAAATAGAGTTTCAACAATCTCTGGTTCATTATTAGATAATGCTTAAAATTAAAACTTGCAAATACGTCTCTTATCTATATTGGAATATTGCTTACAAATTAGAGTACCAACGGGTGATCGGTTAACGAACATAATCCGTTCAAAGACGATGTTCGTTATCCGAATTGTTCGTTAACCGATCATTGTTTTACCATAGGTTTTTATGGGGATTTGATTATTTCGTTCTGGAGACCCCAAAAAATAAACAAAAAACTATATAGTTTCTTACTATGCTTATTTATATGTAATAACCATAATATATACATACATAATCGTGCATTTTAATCTATGATGTTTATTTTCCGTGAGAGAATCTGTCCAATGTCGATTGCTTTTCTTTCTTCTTCAGGAATTTTCAGAAGTGAAAATAGCATTGTCGTTGTAGAGATCCCAAGCCTATTGACCGCATCCTGGTATGGGTGCATTTCTAAGACCAAAATGTAAAATCTCTCTCTTACTTTTTTTAATAAATCTTTGATTTGTTTTATGTTGTCTCCGAGTTCATTTTAATCGGAAAAACTACTATTCTCCCATCTTTATCCATATTTATTTATTTATTACAAAAGGAATAGAGGACTGTACATTAAGTTTAGCCCAGTGAAACAAAAAGTAACTGATAAGTTGTGAGGAAAGAGGAGTAAAAAAAAAGGTTTGTACCTGAAGAAGTGGGTAGGCGCTAGCAGAAAATATGTCAACGAATGCGCAAGGCCTAAGCCTGTCATTCCGTTAGGTTAGTTAAGCCACCATATCCGCGTGAGATATTTTTATCTGGCGACGGCCACTTATGGAACTCATCACAAACTGGCCAACACCTATGATGGGATCAACCAGATGGTTGAAAGATGAGAATCAGCGGGCAGGGCCTGGACCTCTCCTAAAAAGTTGGGGGAGTAGAACTGGATCCTCCAGGATAGTAGCCACATCCTGGAGGATCCGTGTCCCACGCGGCCCTCCGGCCGATCTGTCATTCAGTCAGTCCGCGGGTCCCACAGTTAGTTCTGGGAAGTGTTCGTTATCCAAACATAAAAATCTTTCGCGAAAGTGTTCATTATCCGAACAGTTCGTTAACCGATTACCCACTTATTTGAAAATTTTATAAAGCTACAAACAAATGACTTTACATTTTTAGACTAAAAATATAATAGTAGTATATTGACCTTCTGACTAAGAATATAACAGTGGAAGTGACGTCACGGCACAGGGTTTAGCAGGGAAGTATACACGCAGGGGCAATGACGTCATGAGGCTGAATAACAGCAAAATGACGTCACGTGGGTTAAGACATTTGGGAATTCTGAAAGTGTTTTAACCTAAGCATGCGTTTTTTAATATTGTACAGTAATGTGGAGCATGACGAATAGAGTTGAGTTAAGACGTTTGGGAATTCTGAAAGTGTTTTAACCTAAGCATGTGTTTTTAATATTGTGATAAATTTTTCAAGTTAGGAATTGTAAAAAATACTTTTATATTAAAGCGCAAATTGTTTTTTTCAAACTGTTTTATGTTAAACTTTGAATATTGTAAATAATTATTATTTGTGTTTTTTTTATTTTATTGAAATTTTATTTATTTTTATGTTTTGCTTTCTTGACTCATACTTAATAACCTAATTTATTAATTCTTAATATCTACCTATACTATAAAATAAAGGAGATGTTTCGTAAAAATTTTGGGGTTTGTGAAGTGATTTGTCATTGAAAAACTATGTGAAACGTTAATATAAATTATTAAAAATTCCGTTAAATTATCAGTCTTTGTTTAAATCTATTTAATTTCAGTGTAGAACTCATTTTTTAATATTACTTTGTAAATCTAAGGAAAATAAGCTATTATTTTATAAATACACTTCAAGAATGAATATACTTATATAGTTAGAAACTGCATATAGTCTCTAGCAGATTACAAACCAAACTACAAAGAGATATCCAAATCAAGCCTAAACTGCCAGTTGTAAGAAGTGAGCCTAACTCCTATACGTTAACACGTAAAAAAGCGTCCAACTGTGGTGCCCCTTTCAATTTATCACGTGATCAAACCTACATAGAGGCGCCCTTTCAATTTGTCACATGACCAAACTTAGATACGGGGGCCCTTAAATTTTCGTCGTATGTCTATAGGTTAGTTCCCACTCACCGTCGCGGAAACGGTCGCGAATTTTTACGCCACGGCCCCGTACGGTTTGCGTCGCTTTCGTCACGCGCGCGCCGCAATTTCGCGTCGCGTTCGTCGCGAGCGCGTTAATGGAACCAATCTATAGACATACGACGAAAATTTAAGGGCCCCCGTATCTAAGTTTGGTCATGTGACAAATTGAAAGGGCACCTCTATGTAGGTTTGATCACGTGATAAATTGAAAGGGGTGCCTCTGTCTGTAACGTTTTTTCAATCTTATCTATAGGTGTTAGGTTTAATGATAGTCGCCTTGATTCCTACCATCAGTTTAAGTTTACTCTTTGTAGTTTGGTTTATAATCTGCTAGAGACTACATGTAGTTCCTAGCTATACATCTTGATTCATTATTGGAGTGCACTCATAAAATAAAAACTTAATATCCTTAGATGTACAGTAATATTAAAAAATGAGTTCTACACTGAAATTAAGTAAAGAGGTTTAAACAAAGAGTGATAATTTAACGGAAATTTTAATAATTTATATTAACAGTTTCACACTGTTTTTCAATGACGAATCACTTCACAAACCCCAAAATTTTTACGAAACACCTCCTTTATTTTATAATATAGGTAGATATTAAGAATAAATAAATTAGACTAATAAGTATAAGAGTCAAGAAAGCAAAACAGACCTTTATTTTCAAATTGTAATTATATAAAATAGAACACACAAAAATAGTAAAGTAACTTATTTCAAATTGACAGAATATTTAGGTATAAAATAAGAGTTTTATAATAATTTTCACATTCAACTGAACATAGTTTTGAAAACGCTGATTTATATTAATAAATATACTATTTAGAGAAAATGTTGAAAATTAGAAAAAACTTCCAGTTTTTTTACGATTTTGCAATTAACATTATGCTTTAATTTTAAATGTTAAAAACTTCTTAAATATACTTTGTTATATATTTAATTGAATTCTGATGTTTCAATCAAAAATATTTTAAATGGTAAGTATCATTATTTTTATTTTCAATAAAAAGTTATTAATTTAAAAAATATATTCGTTCAACAATTATCTTTAGAATTCCTACAATAAGAAATAACAGTAAGTAAGTAAAGTATTTAAAAGGTAGGATTTTACTGTGTTTTATAAATTTTTCCTTCTAAGTGACAGTCTTGTCTGTATTTTCAGAGTTTTGTTAAAATTTCGTGATTCGTCATCAAGTGAAATGAATGCAATAAGGCCAACTATCTGTAACAAATTGACTTAAACTCAACATCTCACGATCAAGGTAAGACTTTGTAATTCTTAAATGTTAGGGTTAAACGTCTTAAATATAAGGATTAAACTTTCACTTAACACTTCAGATATGATTTCCATTATTTAAATATTTTATCTAATGTCATTGGTTGAATCAGTAATATTTCTAAAAACACTAAAAACGAGTAAAGAGCATGTAACCACTGTTTTATCTGCTGAAGAATTGGTAGATGTACTTGTAAAATTAACACGGATGGTTAAAGTTTTTATTTGCAAATATTATTATTTATTTATTAAATGACAAACGTAATATTTTTATAGACTTAAAAGGAAAAACTTCAAAAGTCAAAAGTTAGATCCTTAAGATCATTTTACCGTATTCTAACTCATCTCCACGGGAGACTTTCAACACAGAATGATCCCTACAAAGGCATAATTAATTAAAATTAATATAAATGTTAATTTTATACTTTGATTCTTATTAATGAATATTTTTTATTTATAGTATATGTTAAAATCAAGTTAAACTGTAATTTTTCTAATATATAATTTCGATATTTTTTTATTTATTTACAAATTTCGTTAAATTTTTTGTAACAAGTAATTTTATATACATAAAAATTTCATTTACTTTCAACACTCTTTATTGGAATATATTTTAAAACTGTAAGAATCTGATTTCCTTTTTAAAGTCTTTAACTTGTAAAAAATATATAACCCTATACGAATTCTGAAAATTTGATATCTGCAAAATATCTGATACAAGGCATATATTCTTAGTTAACTAACAATGAATAAATATATAAAATAGAAACATTGGTTAATATATAATTTTAATATGTTTCAACTTTGTTCTCTAACTTTTGAAAAAAATTTTTCAAACAACTAAATATAAATTTACTTACATTCTGTGATAAATTTACTTTTTAAACATATATTTATGTTAGAATAAAAAACACAGAAATACTGATATTAGAATTGTATGTATTTAATAAAAAGAAGTGTTTGTCTAATAAAAAAAGCTTATATATTTTGGAAGTAATTGAATATTATTATTATTATTATTATAAGACATCAATTTAAAATTATTAAAGTTAAATTATAAAGTTAGTAAATATGAAAAAAAGTAAAGTTTTAAATAAAAGATCATAATAAATTTGTTACCAAAACGCTACTTGAAAAAATTTAATATTATAAATTTAAGTGATTTTATAGTTTTGATAGTCGATTGTAAAATGTATTAATACGATTAAGGTACAGAGTACTAAAATTTTTTTCTTCAGCTGGATGTATCTAAAAATTGACAAAGTACACAGACTTGTACAAACTTGAATACATACATCTGTATTTGATTAATCACAATGCAAGTAAACAGCACTAAGAAATAAGATGAGAAAATATTACTTACAGATGATTTCGAATAAACACGTTTATTTGTAAATAAAATGACTATTTTTTATAATTCTGATAGATATACAAATAAAATAAATAAAAGATTGTTATAAGAAATAACTCGTACATATAACTAGTTTAAAATACTATAAATATTATAATTAATAAACTTTATATTATATATTAAATAGAAATAAATTTAGTAGATTGCACTATTACTGAAAGATGTTAAAGGTTTAAATAATATATTTTTATAATTCTCAATTTTAAAATTATCTGAACAAAAAGTATTACTACTGGAAGTTTAAATAATTTTTATAATTCCGAAACGCACTCTTCTTCTCAATTTTAATAGTGGTGATTTTATTTTTTAATTACTATTTTTCAGGTTATAGATTAGAATGTCCACTACATATGTGGAAATTTCTTTTTGGAAACCAGATTATGCAGTTGGAATAAGCGGGCTCCTTAATGATATTCCTATATATTTTGAGCATGTAAAAAAGTTTTTAAAAGACCCTAGAAATGATGAATTTGTTAAAGGATTTTTCAGATATCATCGACTTATATATTTAACTGAATGTAATATTGGCGAGAATACCGGTACGAGGACATTGGATAGCACTGAAACTGCATTGAGTGAGCATTATTGTTCAAGAAATAATAAGAAAACTCTGAATTAAATTAAATTATACATTAAATTATCTTTTTGGTGACTCACTATTACTAGGAAGTTTAAATCACGAATTTAATGTGGACTCAGCAAAGAAATTGAACGAATTAATTTTGAGCAGAATTATTTGTTAATGCTGGATATTATCGGAAAAAATATGCTAAACCTGCTGGCTATAATTTTTTATATTTAAATCCACATCTTATTGAAGAATATTTAAACAGACTGTTTTCAAAAGTTAAGGAATTAAGTATTACAGCAAAAAATTGGTATGAAGTTACATCCACATTTTTAGTTAAGTTTTTGTATATACATCCGTTCATTAATGGTAACGGACGTACTACTAGACTTTTAATAACTGCACTTCTAATTAAATACTCGATTATACCTGTATCTTTATTTGTTTCAGAATTTAACCCTGTTCGTTCTAATGAGATATATTTAAGATGTATAAGCGAAGCTCAAAAACATAATAATTATTTACTTCTAAATTCTTTAGTGATTGAAAGTTTACATTATACTTTACATAAATTTATTCAAAGCTTGGATATTGAAAAATAATGTCTATATTCAATAATCTCAAGAGTTCAAGTATAGTTCATTTAGGATGCCTTTTAATAAATTGCAAAAATTTATTACTGTATTTTTAAAAAAAGTCTAAATCTCAATGTATATAAAATTTAACAGTATAAGAAGTAACTTGTAAGGACTTGAATATAGAACAGAAACAACTATTTCTGACATTAAAAGTTTAAATATTTTTAAAATTATGATTTCAATAAAATAAAATAAATACTACTTATATATAAAACAAAAACATTTATTTACGTCTTTTGTTTATCATTTGTTACAAACAAGGCTTTTTTATAAGAATGAACATCGCAAAAAGAACAATGGTTCTGAAACGTGTCGTGATTAGGGCATTTTTCACCAATAACTTCGCTTCTTTGCACTCCATATTCACTCTCGATGTCTATGCAGGGTATTTGTAAACTCGAACAAAAATTTTTTTCGATGGTTCCACCTTTATAGTATAATGTTCCATATTGTCTGTACAAGCTGAATAGAACGTCTTTTATTTTCTTTTAATGAATCCAGGTAGCACCGTCTTCTTGAGGTCTATAGGCCATACGCAGTCCGTGAAGTTTCTGTGTTGAGTACCTAACGGTCTTCTTCTCGTCTTCAGTCAGTTGATTATAATAAACACCGGGAGTATAAATCTGTATACACTCACCTTTGTCATCGTCCAGCGCTAGATAACTCAGTTGTCTGTAAATTATCTTTTCTGAAGACAGAACAAAGCACTCGAAATCTATAAGGCACCCCTTCATGGTCCACTATGACCTTCCAACGCTCGCTGCGCTTAAATACAGTACCACTGCAAACCACTTGACCGGAAACTCGTCATGAAAAGGTAAGATAATTTTCTCGGTATTCTGTATTGTTGTTATTTCTTAAACTTTGTTGCAAATAAGTAACCGTCATCAGCCATATATCTATGGCAATTATAATTGTAGATATTAACACTACAACTATCGGTAGCGGATGATTCATCTTGTTCGTCGGTATAGTTCGCTTCGGAAATTACTTTAAAAATAAGTCCTTTCTTCTTTGACTCTGGCCTATAACAATTATGAAAAAATAATTTCAAGGCCTCGTTACATTCTTCATAATTATCGTACAAAAACTTGCAGATTCCTGCTAAACTTCCATTTTTACGTACAACCAAGAATCCGTATTTTGAGGTATTAGAATCCGCTTGGTCTCCGACTATGACTACAGTAAAATAATATTCTTTGATGTAATAACTGTCAGGAATATCTCCCCAACAATATTTTCTTGCTATTTGACACTCTTTAAGAGTATGATAAAGCTTAGTACTAAATATATAAATATGATTCTCATTATCAGCATGCAGGTAACCAAACATGTTCAATGATTAGGGTCAACTCAGGAAAACTTGTTAGGACCTGCTTTCGATTAAGACAATTCATAGAATAAACAAGAGACACCGCTTTGATAAAGATTACTCATACTCTTTTAACGAAAAAACAACTCTTTTATAGTTTCATATAAAGATTTAAATTTTAATTTTATACATCAACATTAAAAGCTTAATATTAATATTTTCAATGAAATAAAAAAACAGTTATTTGTGATATTGAAGGTTAATATAGAAAAATTTAAAATAAAATATGTTTACTAATTCAATAAAATAAAAAAAAACTATTTACAACTTAAAAATTAAAATTAAATTATCTATAAAACAACATTTTATGATTTAATATAAAGTATTTTTTACAATTTCAATAAATAACAACATAAAAATAAATAAAATTTCAATAAAATAAAAAAACAACTATTTAATATATTTCTATATATTAAAAAACAGAAAAAATTAAAATTTCTATGTATTAAAAAAAAAGAAAAATTTAAAATTTCTATAAAATAAAAAATATAAAAAACGACAATTTACGATTTAATATAAAGTATTTTTAATAATTAAGTAAATAACAACATAAAAATAAATAAAATTTCAATAAAATAAAAAATACAAAAAATAATTATTTACAATATTCAAAGTTTAATACAACAGTTTGAAAAAAAACAACAATTTGCGCTTTAATATAAAAGTATTTTTTATAATTCCTAACTTGAAAAATTTATCACAATATTAAAAACACATGCTTAGGTTAAAACACTTTCAGAATTCCCAAACGTCTTAACCAACGTGACGTGATTTTGCTGTTATTCAGCCCCATGACATCATTCCCCCTGCGGGTATACTTCCCTACTAAACCCTGTGACGTCACTTCCACTGATATTTTTACTGTCAGAAGGTCAATATACTACTTATAATCATATACCTAATTTAAAAAGCATTTATCAATATATTAAATATGGTAGTGGCTCATAAATTATTGTGTTTAGAATGTGCATAATTTATAGCTTTTCAAATTTTATTTGATATTATTTTTATATAGTATAATCCGAAATATCTGTTTTCATTTTTAAAGTAAAAAAACGAAAAAAATTCAAACCAACACACAAACAAGGAAACAGGCCAATGCAGAGATACAGGTTTATAATATACACATGAAATATACTACATTTTAAAAGATATGGAGATATAAGAAATTAAAATTTTAGTGTCGTTCGAGAATACATTACGCTGTTTACGTTTGCTTTTGTCATATCATTTATATTCTTGTTCAGATTTATCGACTACATACTTGATATGATACTTACTATTCCACACATCATATCAAACAACTCAGTTTAATTATAATTTATGAAGTTCAAAAATAAACTTGAATAAAAATGTTAAATTTGTTTGTAAAAACATTATTGTAGTGCTTGTCATTTTCGACTCTTTCCATTCTAAAATGGAAAAAAAGTTTATATTTACGAATTAAATTTGACTGATGTATATAAAACAAGAAGATAATTCGAATATAATTAAAACCTGTCCAGTTGGACACCTCTATATGTTGGACACCTCTCTATGTTGAACGACTTTTCCTGGAACCAGTCATAAAACAAGAAGATAATTCGAATACAGTAAAACCTGTCCAGTTGGACACCTCTATATGTTGGACACCTTTCTATGTTGAACGACTTTTCCTGGAACCAGACAAAAGCCCATATATTTTACTTTGTTAAACCTATTTTTTGACACCTCTCTATTTTGTATCTTGAACAACTGCTTCTAATAAGATGGACACTTATTGATTAATAGTTGAAATAAAATCTAAAAATTGATTTAGGTTTAGAAGATTAACCAGAGGAATTTGTGAAAGAGAAACTTATAATATTGATTAATCATGCTTTGAGATGGTTACTGACGACTTATAAATTGATAGTTTACTTATTATGGTAAATACAAACACTAAGCATTCAGAAGAATCAAACCAAAATTAGCCAACTTATAGACAGAATATATTACTACAATAAAATTAAAAATATTTGGGTTATAATTGGCTAGTTTTGGTTTATATTTTATTTTTTTCTTTGAGAATTGTGTACCGTTTCTTCTGTTGCTGTGATTAAACTTTCCTTAGAAATGTTAAAATCAATAAAAGAAAATTAAATGAACTTACGTTTGATCAAAAGAAGCAAGTTGTTAATAATTTACTATTCTGGATACAGTGAGATGGATTTATGTTGCATGACAAGTTTCACAATTAACTATTCAGAAATATTTTAAAAAAGCTGTTTTCCTTATAGATTTCACTGAAGAAAAGGAATGCAAAAGGTCAATAACTTTGACCTAGGAGAAGAACTGAGTACTCTTCCTAGAACTATCATCATAAAATTTTAATTGAAGATTTTACAAATTTTTGCAATAATCTTGTCTTTCATGAATATGAAAATTTTATAGCCAGCGATTTAATTGAAAAGATTATATCCAGTTCAATTCATATAGAGACTTTGTTGGAAGAGGAACTGAATGATGATTTAACAATTTTGGAATATGTAGAGGAATTTGAACGTTAACTCTTTCACGGCAGGACGAGAGATTTTCGTCTTCGACTTGCTGAACCAAACTGTCGATATGGTAAAAATTTTCGTCATAAAATAAATTTCATTTATATCAGACTATATTTGTAATTGTGAAAATTAATAATCAGATGTTGAAAGCCGTTATCTTGTTTTTTCCAATTTTTGAAGATTAATTACTTATTTTACATAGTTTAATAGTAAAAACGAAATTAATTAAAACAATAATATTAGATATTACACTAGAAATGTCTTAAATATTCGTAAATTAATTGTAAGCAACGATATATTGAGAATAATTGTTTACTTTATCGAATAAACAATTATTCTCAATATATCTCATCGTCCTTTCCAAAGCAAAACGATGCTTTTAAAATAACAATCATATCTGTTCTCTGTGTGACCCAAATAATAACTTCCGAAATCATTAGTAGATTTTTCAGGAAACTATTTATGTTTTAATATTAAGAATCATCTCGACGTCCCATTGTTCAATTCTGTAGAATCGTTTAATCCTATAGGATTGCATTCGATTTTTATCAAAATTTTATTTTATATTATTAACAATAGAAGGCGTAGGATAGGGACAACTTATGCATATAGGATACAAGGATAATATATGCATATCTACATTGCTTAACTGTTTGCGCCATCTATTGTCAATAACAAAAGATAAAAATTTTTAGATAATATATCAAGTATAAATATAAGTGCAAATTTTTAAGAATTATTAAAAGATAAAAATTTTGATAAAAATTTTTAGATAATATATCAAGTATAAATATAAGTGCAAATTTTTAAGAATTAAATGTAAATCCGTTTGATAATCAGAAATAAATATTATATAAAAAATAGAGTATTTAAAATTAAAAAACACGATTTTCACTTTAGCAGAAAATATATTTACAATAAAATGAGAATTAAAAGACATGCACTATATTTACAGTATATATATAATATATAAACTATGAAAGATTTATTAATCTTCATTAAGTGTGGTAAATCCGAACTTACCCGGTTAATTCGTTCCAAAAATTTTCGCATAAATCGAAAACAGCGTGTGTCCAATAATTTTAAATTTGAAATATATGATTGCGTACATTGACAAGCAAATGGACAAATCAAACACTTAATGAACAACGTTTCAATTCGTTCCAAAAATTTTCGCATAAATCGAAAACCGCGTGTGACCAATAATTTTAAATTTGAAATATATGATTGCGTACATTGACAAGCAAATGGACAAATCAAACTTATCTCATATTTTAAGCATAGATAAGTAATTTTAGGCTATAAATAGTATTTTTGCATAAATTAAATAGTTAAATTAATAAATTAGTTATTAGAGTTTTATGGAAATTTAACAACAAACAAAAATATTTAGATATCTCAATAAGAAATTCATTAAAAAATTTAAATTTTGCAAAAATATTGATTTTGGCTTAAAATTTTCAAGGGTCGAATACAGGGAAATTTTCAAGGGCCTGTAATACAGTTGCTTACTAACTTCGAAAATGCAGATCCCATACCTAAAATTTTCAGGAATAAGAAATTCATTAAAAAATTTAAATTTTGCAAAAATCTTGATTTTGGCTTAAAATTTTCAAGGGTCGAATGGGCCGCCTGTAATACAGTTGCTTACTAACTTCGAAAATGCAGATCCCATACCTAAAATTTTCAGAATGGGTCTAATGTTTCTGATTTCCTGGCTTTTTTTCATTCCCGGGAACATAAAAGCCATTCCCGGAATTCCCGGGAATGCATTAAAATTTAATAAAATCTATAAAAGTAGTTATTTATAATTAATATTAATAAAAAATACACAACAGAAGGATATTAATAAATTCCAAAATTTATATTCCTTTATATATGACTAATTTACAATTCGAACTACAAAATACAAATAAAATATTCATCACTCATTCTTAATGTATCATTTGAGGAAACATATGCAATCAATGCTCTTATCGCTTAGCCTAGTTCTTAGCTTTGTTTATAAACAAACAGGCAACAGAAAATGCTCTTTTTGCTTCACCTGATGATGGAGGAATTGTTTTCAAAGCCTAGCCCAGTTTTATAATACTTGATGATCGATTTCCTTTTGACTCAAATAACTGTAATTCTTGCTTCACAATCTTGCTCAAGCTAGAACTCAGGCTGGTTGAACAACGTCGGACATTTGTTTTTCAGTGAATCGCTTTTTTTAATTTTTCGTTTAACGTCATTGGTTTCTCTTCCAAATTTCCCGTGTTCTCTTCTTCACAAGTTAAGTAGGTAATTCACAATCACTTTTTTGAATTACCAACTTAACATTTTAATAATAATTTAATTTAAAATAATGCAAATTTTTTGTTGACTTCATAAGAAGGAAAAGAAGTAAACTAACCAACCAAATTGATACTCACAGATCAATTACTGATAGGTATAATCCATGATCAGATGTCAGTGCAACTCTGTTAGTAAATCACGCCCACATGCTTTTCCATATTGCCAATTATCAAATTCTTTGATAAATAACTTTCGTACAGTATTCAGGATTATATTTAATTATATTTTATCATTTTTTGTATCTGCGCGTTAGTACCGGGAATTCCCGGTAACCAACTATAATTCCCGGGAATACAAAAAGTGTGAAAATCTTGTCATTTCCCGGGAACCCGGGATCCCGGGAAAGAATCACTAGTCTGGATCCGCCCATTAAACCTCTTCCTTCAATCTTCCAATTGATTTAACCATAAAGTGTTACCTATTCTGTCATGGACTCTAAAAGTGACTGCCTTTATATAAAGTTTATCTCATGGACGATATAGCGGATTTTTTTAGCCTTGCTTAAATTATGAAATAAATTTCATTTAGATATTTATGTTATTAATACGCAAATTCATATACTCTATATCAAATTTACGTATTATCAGATTCACGCGGTTTTCTACTTACGAGGTATATAAAAATATTTGGAACGAATTAACCGTGTAACATAGAACACACTTTATTTAATGAAGATATCTGGAATTTTTTAATGTTTTATATATAATATTATGCATATTTTTTAATGTAATTCCCATTGTGAATTATATATGCTGTCTGTTATTATGAAAATCGCGATTCAAATTCCGAATAATGTACAATTTTGGTTTATGTAGTATCATCTTTATAGTTATTAGACATTTCTGTATTTGATTCTTAAAAATTTGCACTTATATTTAAGCTTCCAAATGCATAGAAAGAAAATCATTTGAAAAATTATAAAATTCGATTCTTAAATGGAAGAAACAAAATCAATTGGTTTTCTCTATGAATTTTACTAAAGTTTTCTTCAATTGGAACAATGATTTCCTTTCTATGCCTAGAAAAATGTCTAACAAAATGTAATTTTTTGATATAGATGAAAACGTAATTTCAACATAAATATGAATTTTTGCAAAAATTTAAATATGGAGACGGCATGTAGATTAGATGAATACATTAAGTATTTCAGATCAAATCTTGGCTCCTTTCCCTCATTTTTTAGGATATCGCATCTGGACCATTGATTTTATATTTTATTACACCGGACAAACCTACCATGGAAATAATGATAACATAAAAGATTTGGATACATGAATGTTTTTATTACTTAATTTTTCTTATTTCTATATTACAGATTTAAAGAAATATTCATGTTTTAAGAAATAATTGCTTTTTGAATTATCTAGCCATGCAAATAGATGAGCTGATAAATAAAGAAAACCAAAAACAATTCTTCTTACTGATATGGTTATTTAACCATATCAGTAAAAATTTGGATAAAAACAAAGTTGCTTTTATAATCCAGGAAACAATTTAAAATTTTAAAAATTTTATTGCATATAATATTATACACTACAATATATATTAATGTATATAATTATTAATAATGAACATACTAATAATAATAAAGATGATACTACTACTACTACTACTAATTAATGTATATAAATATTAATAATGAACATACTAATAATAATAAAGATGATACTACTACTACTACTACTAATAATAATAATAACAATAATAATAATTATAATAAAACAATTATGATATTAATATACTAATAATGAAAATTCCTTTTCTACTGTACTTTTCTGCAATTTTAGTTTTGAATACTTTTAAAAAATTATTGTAGAAATATTGCTTTTAGAAGATTCTTGATTTAATGTTTACAGTTTAGAAACATCTTCTTTAGGACTTATCTTCTTTTTATGAACTGATAAGAATAATTTTGCTGAAATATAATTTAATGGGATCTCCAGAAAAATGTAGAACAATAGAGATGCGATTAGAGAAAGTACCATCACTAACGAAAATAACATCCACTAGTAAAATAGAAAAATATTTTACAATTAATTAATGAAATATGAATAACTTTTTATTATTCAACAACTACACATACGATATTTTATTTAAATTTAATGATTTATTTTTGTATTTCAAATTATTGTACTTGAAAAAATAATTAATGTTTTCAAAGGAATTTTGAACTAGAGAAAAATTTTTAATCTTTTAATCGAAAAGCAATTCTATTGGTTAAGAAATGCGAATTTTTAAAACTTAATTGTTATTTGAAAATAACAGAATATTCTGTTACAGATATTTTATTAAAATTTAATGATTTATTTTTGCAGCATAACAACAAATTATTGTACTTGAAAAAATAATTAATGTTTTCAAAGGAATTTTATAGGAATTTTGAACTAGAGAAAGATTTTTAATCTTTTAATCGAAAAGCAATTCTATTGATTAAGAAATGCGAATTTTTAAAACTTAATTGTTATTTGAAAATAACAGAAAATTCTGTTACCAGATTTATTTCTGTAAGTGGTACAGGTCTTCTTAATTCTCCAAAAATATAGAGTATACATAAAGGATGAAGAAGATATATCCAAATAAGCAGTCGATCTAATACGAGAAAAACATCCAGAGAGAAAAACTTACTAAGAAAACCTAAAAATATAAAACATTATTTATTAATTCATTTAAAAGTAATAAAACTGTGATTCTAAAAAAGTATTTTATAAACAACACTTATGTAATAAAAGTTATATGAAGTTATCAGTGACTAGCAATAGTTAAAAATTTAATAATTACATTAAAAATTTTTCAGTTAGTATGGAAAAAAGTACTGTACTGTAATTTGAAAGGAACTAATTGCCTATTTTCTAATTATATCTTGCATTTTTGGAATGGTTTATGATACGGCATTAAAATAAACACTGTATTTTCAAAATAATTATGTTCAATAGCAAAATTTCTCTGACGGTATCATAAACATGTACGGAATAATTTCATATTTATTACTGAAAAAATTCAGCATTTTGTAAGTCTGCATTTTTAAATAGTTGAATATTTTCTGTATGTTCAATTAATCTCTTCAAATTTAGCATTAATATTCTGTCTATCTTGATAAATTTTATTATTGAAATTTCTATTAAACAGTGTAAGTTTAAACGACAGATATTCGTAAACAGATGCATTTAAGGAATTTTAAATTTGAACGTACGTCGTTTTTAAACAGTTAAAGTTATTTGCTAACAGATTTCACCATTTCCACTCAGGATGAAACTAGAGAATGCTAACTAGAGAATGAAAGAAATCCTTCCACAAGCTGCTCAGTCCTGCAAAGGGAGCAGCCGGGTTGTGAAGGACACGACAACCCGGGTGTACGACCGACAGGTTGGGCGCGGATCCTGTGATTAATATTTCTAAGGAATAAAACTTAAAATCGAAACAGGATCCTCCCGAATAATAAGCTGAATCGTTTTCATGCGACCAGCACCGCCGACAAAGTTACAGAGTTAAGTGATACAACTTTGAGGTTGTTTTTAATGGAAGGCATGAAAACCAAATTTTATAACTGTTAAATAATTTTAATGTTAGTGGGAGTCAAATATCAGTCAGTGAGAGAGAATGGTGAGCTGTTTTTAATGGTAGGCATGAAAACCAAATTTTATAACTGTTTAATAATTTTAATGTTAGTGGGAGTCAGATATCAGTCAGTGAGAGAGAATGGTGATCTTATAAGACCCACATTTTTCAAGAAAGTAGTCCAAAAAAAAGATACTTTATGATGTTTGCAAACATTTCGAGAGTTGACAAATATATAAAATAGCAAATTTATATTTTGTTAATCAACGGACACTACAATGACTCTAAGCCAAGTACAATAGCATAGGTTTGGAGAGACATGTGATAAAGCCATATCACTTGAAGGATGGGGTTAAATTCTTGGATCCACATTTCCAGAAGATCTTTTCAAGAGGAAACCTAACTTGGCTCTCATTGAAACTCCATCCATAACCTGACAGCCGATTCTATCACCACGATGGTCGGCAATCGATGGGTCATTCCATGGTGCATTGGAATAATTTATCGTTTAGTAACCTGTGAATGAAAAACGGCATAAAAATGCAACAAAAATATGAATTACTGTATAACAGTCACATACTCTCTCTTATTACAGGAATCATTTATACATAAAATTTCATTTCTTATAACTTTTATTATAAATTAATTATTATAAATCTAATAAGTATTTTCGAAGTTTCTTGGACATATTTATGTGGGATTCTGGATCGCCACATCCATCCCATTCCTTCACAATCCATCTCAACCTCCACAGGGGTGGTAACCTACGGAGAGTTTGTTTCGCCTTGTTACTTAGTACACTATGTGAATGAAAAGTGATGACATCTGTTGCCAAAAACAGATAAGAAATAAATATCATGTTTATTATTATGTTAGCATGTTTTTAGAATAACTTTCTCAGAATAATGGTTTTTATTTAACCATAGCCAATTAAACATAAAAAAACATACAAAAATTAAGCAAAATACAGTAAAAAAGAGTTAGAATAATTTTTAAATGCAGTGCAGTACACGATTTTTTATTATAGAAATTGATTTTATATATTGTAATTGAAGTAAATTACTAGATATAAAATCCAAAATGGAAGATATATTCTAATTTGGATAAACCACGAAATTTTTCCGTGAAATCATTATTTAATGTTTACATAAATAATAATAAAAGTTTAATCAGAGATTATTTATTTAAAAATGAATAAAATTTATAAAATAAAAGACTGCATTTTATAGAAATTTTCATGAAAATTTCTAAATCGTTTTTGTGATATGAAATATTTAAACAGATATATATAAATGAAAATACTGATAAAAATATGTATCATTTCTTAAGTGGCACAAAATTCAAATTTCAGAACTAAATATCAATGTATTGTATTTTGAATTTGGCTAGAAATTTTATATGGATTATGTTATAAATATGAAACGGAACTGTATTCTATATACAGTGGACTAAAATTCAATAAAATAATTATGTATCTTTTTAAGTCTCACAATCTCTCTCTCTCTCTCTATATATATATATATACAGTTGATTCTGCTTAATTGGGTCACTAGTTAATTGGGATAGCCACCTAATTGGACCAAATCTCAAAGAACAGAAACCAAACTAATAAACTAATACATAATTTAAATGCTTAATAGGAACAACTTTTTGCTAATTTGAGTATTTCCTTATGATCTAAACAGCTGAAATTTTAAAAATGTTATAGAGCAGGGGTGGCCAATCTATGGCGCATTGCATGATTAGAAATGGCTCAATTAACCCCCAGAGAAAAATGAAAAAATAATTCTTATACAATTTAGCTATATACAGTATATTATAAATCTGAAATGCCTGCTCGCGCGTGTTCACTTATAACGAAGGGACGGCTGAATGGATTTTTATGAAACAACTTTTGTTTGTTAGGGGATTTACGCAGGAAGGTTTAAAGACAGATATTTATTATAGAAATTGATTTTATATATTGTAATTGAAGTAAATTACTAGATATAAAATCCAAAATGGAAGATTAACGCTATTTGAGCAACCTCGTTGGATTACAGTGACCACGTGACATGTTAGCTGGCCGCTATGATTGGCTTCCTATGATGGTGTCTTTGGTAACTGAGCAGTCTCATTGGATCATAATGGTCACGTGATTATTGCACCTGACCCAATGACTCAGTTACTAAATTAATGGCGGATATCGAGTACTGTGCTGTATATTATTTTGTTAAACTATTGAACTTCAGATTTCATATTAAAAGTTTTTCTTAATCTTTCAATAATTTTCTATTGATTATAGCTTACATTACAATATTTAGCCGTAATGCTTAAGTTAAATTTTGATTAGGCTTAGTGACCACCAACGAGGTAAGCACATGGTGGTGTGCTATTAGAGATATCTAATCTATATATATAAGTGTAACTGTTAAATATATCCATATTACAATATTTTAAAAGGGCTGAAAAGAGGTATAAGTTTATATGGCGTATCTTAACTAAAAAATGAAAACATTGACTATAAAAGGTGAACTATAAAAGGTTGGCCACCCCTGTTATAGAGGAATCACTGAACAGGATCGGAAAAATATGGCAATTCGAAATTCCATCTCAAAGGAGTAGAAAAGGAGTAAGCTAAATCTCCAATGCTTATTTATGCTTGGAAATCATTTGAGTGTTTCATGCTGAAAAAAATATCCCTTCACATAGGTTGAAAAAATTATATTAAAAAGGAAGTCATAAAAGTGACTATTCCCAGATTTGACAGATTTCTAATGTTAGTCCTATTTTGACCTGAAAATCAATTTATGGTGGTTTAGGGGTTACATATTACGAATCTGATAGTAGTTTCTCTCCGAATTCAAAATGGCAGATCCAATATGGCGACTCGAAATTTAACGAATATTTTAATTTAGTCTGATTTTATTGCGTTTTTGACCGGATTGACTATCTGGAAATACTATGGCCATGGCTTTCCATCCAGAGTGTCTGAGCTTGAGTCCAGGTCCTATCTCTTGGAAGATATTTAGTGGTCTGAGCTTGTGCTATCTGCCAGTCTAAATATTCTACCATCTTTTGATGTAAGCGGCCTATGTCAGACCTCAGTTTTCCCATTTAGTAATCAACAGACTGAAAAATAATGTAATTTGTTAATAAAAAAGATACAGTGATCAAGCGGCCGTAAATATTTGCGTCGCTTAAAGAAATGTGGTTCATCTATCCCTTTCGTGACAGGCTATATTGTATACTAGTTTTATTATAAAGATATAATAACAATACTGTATAGAAATAGCAGAATTTCCATCAAAATATATATTATCGTACTTGAGAAACGATAGATGTTACGATTATAGATTCATGACAGCTACAATCAAAAGCAAATTTTTAAAATTCAAAAGACAATGTAAATTTAAAACACACTTAACAGTAATTAAATAGTTATTATTTAACTTATAAAATATATTGAATTTTTACACTGTATATCAGTTGCAGTTTTTAATTGATTGAATGCAATAAAAATGATTTCAAATGAATTATTGCAAAAATATGATATATAATCCCAACAATAAGATTACTTTTTAAATACCATTCTTCATTAAAATTTTCATTATTTACTAAATGCAAAAATTATAAATGATGCTATTCTATATTTCAGATTCGTGACAGCGTTTTCATTGTTGGTAACTGTAGTATTCTATACTTGGCCAAAAAAATATGAAATTTGCTCGTTTGACGAATGCGATCATACAGTAATATCCGAAACCCGTTCGACATTGTAGTATTCTATACTTGGCCAAAAAAATATTATGAAATTTGCTCGTTTGACGAATGCGATCATACAGTAATATCCGAAACCCGTTCGACCATTGACTTGGAAATCGGCAAAGACGATAGTTAACTTTCCATATTCGCAGACAGTTTTCCTGATCATCCATCCGGTTTGTGGCCAGGAATTCCATTTTAAAACAATATAATCTTCAAGAATTCACGAATGTTTGTTAATGTAATTCGGGTGAACAAATTTTCATCTACATTGTAGAACAGTTAATAAAAAATAGACATTATTAACAATCCACTGTCACAATAACATTACTTATACAATTGTAGCATGTAAATACGAATAATAATAAATACGATGATGAATGAAAAACCATATCACCGATGCAACAAATTTTTTTAATGATAATAAAAATAGACAAGTTATCATCATTCGCCCAGACGAGAAGAGAATTGATTATAGTATAGTAGGGATGGATATACTGCTCGAGTGGTTTGAATGCTCGAGTAGAATTATGTCACAACTCTAACTTAATGATAATAAAAATAGACATGTTATCATCATTCGCCCAGACGCGAAGAGAATTGATTATAGTATAGTAGGTATGGATATACTGCTCGAGTGGTTTGAATGCTCGAGTAGAATTATGTCACAACTCTAACTTCGAGCAACTTGAGCATAAGATTTGTTATACTCACATGCACTCAGCTTGTGTGATCGAAACAAAAATTAAGACGGAATTAATTAAAATGCAATTAAAAAGAAGACCAACTGTTTTATAAATCTCGAGAATTTCCTAAGCAAGCGATACATAAATAATATCAGATATTTTAAATTTGAAAATTTTTCCTTATAGAGTATATATTATTCCTTACAGACTTATAGAAAACAAATAATATGGCTAATATCTTTCCATTACTTTCTTTATTATTTCTATTTTATTTCGAAGATGTGCCACAATTTCAACATTATCTGTACTAAAATGTACACTTGACATAACTGACAATTATTTACTGGATCGAGAGGTTTTTGAGCTACTTAGTGTGCTATCGAAGTATTTCGACCAATGACATAATTTAGTCGATTAATTCGAACCGAAGTCTGTCCCATCTCTATGATACAAACGTGTTTCTAGGTCCTACAGATAAGTATTGCCTCAGATACAATCCAGAGATGAAAATTATTTACATAATATTCGGTTAAAAATTTATTTGCCTAGTGTGCTATCGAAGTATTTCGACCAATGACATAATTTACTCGATTAATTCGAACCGAAGTCTGTCCCATCTCTATGATACAAATGTGTTTCTAGGTCCTACATATAAGTATTTCCTCAGATACAATCCAGAGATGAAAATTATTTACATAATATTCGGTTAAAAATTTATTTAATTACAATGAAATTATGGTGGTCAGAGGGCATGCTGTTTCTCGATCGCATGTAAGTCCATTTCGTAGCAGACGATGTCCAGGAAAAATGGCTCTTCGAGTAACTTGTTAATTATAATTGCTTTGTTAATTTGTGATACTTGAAAACAAACGATGCAAATGTAAATGTTAATATTAAATTCTCTTCTTCCACACGTTAACTGTGGTGATTAACTTTTTTCGTGATGTCAACTAACTGCCGAATCCTCGTGCATTTCAATATTTTTTCGTTTTCCATTAGCTAACTTTCTAATTTAATTTAATTCTGCATTACTCTAACACACTAAAATAGGGACTATGCTACAAGAAAGCAGAACATAATTAAATAATAATAATAATAATCTCTCCTGAATCCTGCTAAGCTGCCTCAAAGTGGTGGAAGGGTGTACGTGGGCGGAATAGGCGATGCAAGTCAGAAATTTTATTTCTTGTAGGGTCACCCTGGGCTAGAAGGCTATTCCACTATGCTCAACTAAATGCTAGAAGGTATCCCACCTCGGTGGTGTTTTCTAGTATGCAATGATACAAAGCACAACACGAAAGCAAACCGGCTCGGACGTCGCCCGGGTTAACACGGTCCGCTCCGCGTCTGCGAGTTAAGCAGAGGCTCACATTCGGAAAGTTTACTACAGTGTCCCTTGGCCATTGGTGGCGAAAGCAGCACCAACCCAAGTCTGGCAACTGCAATACACATACCCACAGTAGGAAACGGGTCACCACATCAGAGCCCAACCAGCCAATGCCCATAGTAGGAAACGGGTCATCACATCAGAGCCCAACTAGCCAAAGTGTTTCCCTGAAAACTCAGCCAGAGATCACCAAGGCTGGAAAACCACGCCAACGCATGAAATGGACAACTGACATAGTACATAATACACAATCACAAAATTAGAAACTAACATTACAGGGTACAGAAGGGAATAATTACAAAATTAGAAACCGACATTACAGGATACAGAAGGGAACTCTATGACAAGTTAACAAGCAAATACACAAACATCATACAAAACAACGCATATCAGATCAAAGAACCATCATCTATAGAAACCTCATACCACACAGTACATTAGAAAGCATTAAAACTCTGGTAGCACAACAAATATCACAACATGAAACCAATTTACACACACAAATAGAACACGAAGTGGAATAGACACCAGAAATAACATACATTGATGACAACATGCAGCCCATCAACAACAATGACGCAGACCTAATAAATAAACTCACTGACACACTCCAGGAAACATTAACCAAATTCACAGGTATGGATTCCACGCAACGTCCACGCATCCCTAAACTTCACAATTCACAACAGTTGAACAATACACTACATTGTATGAACACAAACATTCTACCAAAACTTATTAATGCTGAAACAACACTCATAGAAATACACACATTTATTTATGCTGCTGCTGTCACTGTCACTACACACCTAGGTCATAAAACACTACCAAATAAGATAGACACAAACACAAAACATCACTTAAAACCTGCCTGGCAAAAACGACTCGAAAAACAAATAAATGAAATCAGAACAGAACTTGGTAGG